>APFE031560037.1:183764-198890 GCA_000404065.3 Pinus taeda | reverse complement strand
GGGATAAGCACCTCATATCATGGAGTTAGCTCCCTTAGTTATGGAATGGATGAACCAAGGTGGAGCGGACTTGCCAGCACAATATTGCTTCTAGAAGTGTATAGATGTGACCCAAGATGAGTTTCTAAGAATGAACTCACACTTTTTTAACTTTTACAGGGGTTTACACCCATTACTCAATAGACAGAGCGATCAGGTTCACAGGAAAAATGACCATTGGGTGTGGCACCGCAGGCAATGCTAGGAGAAATTGCGAAACCAGGATTTGAGATATTTTTAAGGTATTTCTCCCATTTTCAAGCCTTGACGTGAAGATCTGAGGCTCAAGACTTGCAAAGGAGGTATGTATGAGTGTTGATGGACTCACACAAACTGTAGAAAGTCATGGTGACAATTTTTTGTGTAACAGATTTCCCCCTAAAGTGCAAAGTCTGTAGTAGATGAGGATGGTTTTTTTTTATCATCTAAGAAGAGTGAAGGACTTTGTCATTTCAAGGATCTTCCTGTGGATACCCCGGTCGAACCTGTAAAAACATTCAACGCAATGTGTGTGTGTGTGAAAATATCATCACTGAGGTAGGCATTCCCATGCTCAGATCAAAACTGACTAAGAACTATCTAAAACTGCTCTGATAAGGAATGATTTTGTATTACACCACAAGTAGGAACATGTGGACACAACATGGGTGCAACCATCTATTTATGAATAGTCCACTATATAATGATAACAAAATTCCTCGTAGCCTGGATGGTGGAAACTAGATCTGGGGTCTTCATTTCTACTTCCTGAACTAGTACGTTTCTATCCATGTGAATGAATGTGACGAAGTCGAACATGGTAGAAACCACTTGATTACCAGTCAATGATGTAAACTGTTAACAAGTGTGAGAGGAACCACCAATAATGTCAATGGCCCTCAAAGTACTCAGTGAAATCCATGAAATGTGAATGAATGAGTCGATGTCGAACATGTCACAAAATCCTTTGATCGAAGGTCAATGATGCAACCTGTCGTCAAAGGCGAGAAACCTGCCATTGAAACATGCATATTCCAAGGTACTGACGATTTCTAGATCATCTTTATAGATAATGAGTTGGAGTCGATAGAAAGCAATCCATCATAGGCAAGCCCATAACACGAAATCATAGATCAAGTCTGAAGAAATATGTTTAGCAAGAACTAACTCAGGGATGGTCAATGATGGATGACAAACATTTTGCAGGTGAATGGTTTATTTGCACCGACCTCTTGAACACATAATGGCACTGCAGATCGCTTGGTGACAGTTGACCCAAAGTTAATACCCGGAAACCGGCTGAAGACTTTCAATGTGGCTTGATCAACTATTAGGTAAAGGATTTCCCAACCCAGGTGGATAAAAGTGTCATGTTCAAGAGTGATGGAAAGTTTTTCAAACACAAAGTATGACAAACAAGTTCATTTTTCTCTCTTTTCCCCCACTATTTCTGGCAAGTACCTCTTTATTTTTGACAAGCTTGAGGAGGATAACATTTGCTTGGATGTTTGTAATTGAACAGGTCCTTTACTGTGAAATTTCAACGAGTCCAGTATAGGAGAAACTCGGTGTTTTTCAATTTTAGGGAGTCAAAAGAAAAACTTAAAAAAACTCCATGGTTGTCATTTTTCGTAAATTTGTGTCTCCCAAGCCTGAAAAAGTATAAAATAATACTTGAGAGAACCGCTTGATCATTACGATCAAGGAGTACTTTTCATAATTAGTGCCTTCAATATGAAAAAGTAAAAAAGCGATCGAAAACACGTCATTTTATTACCAATATCGAACTTGAAACGATAAAAGTTCGGCAATCTTTTCATGTTTATACAGTCGGAAAAGAGCTATAAAAGGAACGTCTTTTTAATTCCATTTTAACGAGTCTATAAAGAAAAACTCAGCAATCTTTTCATATTTTACGAGTCAGAAAAGAGCTTAAAGAGGACTCCTATGTGTTTTTTGTCGAAAATGACCAATTTCACCTGAATACCAATATTCTGCACAAAAACTGCTAACATTACTCATATCTGTTTAAAAATAATAAAAATGCACCAAAAATGACCTTTTCAAAGTAAAAAATAAATAAATTTAATTTATTTATTCAAAAAATCTTATAAAAAGGGCTTTTACAATTTCATTTTTACCGTTTGCCTTTGGAGTAAAAGTAAGAGCTTTTGGTAGAAAACTTCGCATGGAGATTGCGAAAAACCCAACTGCTGGAATCAAGAACTGTCTTCTCCAGGTAATCCACACTGTCCCTGACTTGCATTTCATCCATTTAAAATTTTATTTTAGGGTTTAGAAATTGATTTTTAGAGGAAAATTAGGGCAAAAAATCACCCGCGAAAGTTGCGCAGGGGCGCCATGTTGCCCCTGCGCACCCCAATTTTCCTGTGCACATAGGAAAGTCACGGTGCCACACCCTATCCTTAAGGAGAAGTGTACACCTACACACTGTCTCTAAAGGGATGGGTGCGAACCCCACGGAACGTGGATTTTAAACCCTAGATTCCTCATTTTTGCCCCATAGAATTTTGAAATGAAAATTCTAATCCACCTATTTTGTAATGTAGGTACACAAGATGCTTGTTTGGTGGGAAACGGAGCACAAGGACGTGGATTAAGCTACATTACTCCATCCACCTTCATTACAAGCATTGAGAGCATGCAGGCTATTCAAATTTTGGACCATACCTGGCATGAGGGCACAGGTAGACTTTCTACAATGGTTGGTGAACAGGTGGAGCATACAGGACCAGTGCTTCATTATTGGTGGCAACCGGCTCGAAGTCGAGCCAGATGACATATACTTTTTGACTGGCTTCCCAAGAGAGGCGCAGAGTTATCTCTATTTGGATCTATGCCAGGTGGCCAATCTGTCGCTAGTCTCCGACTAGAGCTCTGTAATAACCAGAATCCGGACAAACGGATAGATGTTAAAACCATCTCCCACCCTGAACTAAAGGTGATTGCTTTTACTGTTACCAGACTCTGCGAGAGTGGACCATTGCACCTAGCTACAGGTTCCCAGATGCGCATGGCAGTAGACTGCTTCTGAGGCACCATCTTCAACTGGTGTGATGCTGTACTGGCCAGTTCAAGGGCCAATTGACAAGGGCGAAGAATGGACAGCTAACGAACTTTGGATATGGCTATTTAGTTGTTAGATTTTCCCTAGAGAGGGTACCTATGCTGGTTCCACAGCAACTCATTATTGAGGCTGGACTTCCCCGAGATCCTCGGGTTATGCGATGGGTTGCAATCATGGCTCGCCATCCTAAGGAGGGTATCGAGGTTGTTCGATTCACACCAGAGTATTTCGTTGGTTAGAGAACCAACTCTTTGTTATTCAGGATTTTCCATACACTCGGATGGATTATCGCGGTGATCCCGACATGGCTCTTCCACCAGGAGAGCAATGGGATGATAGAGGTAAAATTGTTTTCAACATTTTAATTATATATGTATTTTTTTATTTTTAAAATCGTCCTAAAACTAATAGTAAAAAGTTTTAAATGCAGTTGTGGGTCCACTGTGACCAGCCGCTCTCCAGCCCTATGATCGAAGACAACTAGCTGCCGCAGCACTGGCCCCACAGGACCAATCAGCAAAGACCTTGGTCGAGTTGGAGAGCCATCTAGAGCACTTGACCGCAGATATTCTGGAGACCACCATAGATGACATTCCTCTTAGGCTTCAACGCTATGTGATTGGGGTTCTAGGACCTTTTAGGAGGTTCCTTTATAGGGTGGCCCGAGCAGTGGTGTCTTATCGGGATCATCACCAGTGATAGGATGATTGCCTTGTAGACTCATTTTTGGACTTTTTATACTATCATTTTTGCCGATCATAAGGTCTTTTTCAACCTATGATCGAGGACAATGTATATTTTGACACAATCTTATGCTATGCTATATTATTATTATGGTTATCTTGCAAAACATGTTATGAGATGTTTTTAAATTTACTGTTTGATTTAATGCAAATGTCTATTTAACATTCGAGAAGCAACTGCATCTGCTAATGTATTTAAATATCTTGGAATGTGTTGATATTCTATGTAATCAACTTCTCGTTCCAAAAGATGGACTCTCAAAAATAATCGTAATAACACTAGATTTCTAATGGCATAAACTCGATTAAGCTATAATACAATGAGTTCTGATTCTAAATTAACAATCAAACTTCTAATTCCAAATGAAATGGATTTAGATAATAATTCAACCATTGCACTATATTCTGCAATGCTGTTCATTGTTTGACTGAGGCTTACCCCATGCATAGATACTAACTCGTCAGAGGGTGAATAGATAACCCAAGCTGCGGAAGAGATGTTCCATGTACTACGACAAGCGCCATCAGCGAAACTGATGTATGTTTGGAGAGGCATCGACATCTGCAATATCAAGAGTAAAATCAAGATAAGAAGGAATAATAATGAAAAACACTCTCTAATGTAAAGCACGCATCCTTAATCTAAGAACACGCCAAATTTAGAAAGAAACTAGTCTAAGGAATCTCCACACTAATCTTTTAAGCATAATATCGCTTTAGATAAAGCCCATTCCTAGGTTTACCTAAAGAGACACCGTCAAAATATTCTATCTCATAGGCCCATTTTGCCAGCTTTCGCTTGACAATATACAAACCATGCCACATGGGTACAAATTTGCCAGCCCCTAGCTTATCGTTTGCTTGATTGTAAAGTAAGACTAGGTCTCCTTCCGAAAAATTGTGGGGTGTAACATTTCGATCATACTGAGATTTAATCCTTTTGGCATGAGTTTCGACAGCTATTCTCCATGGGAAGGATACTCCATTTTCAATGTAGAAGACATTGAAGGACCTCTATCAGAATAGTAGTGGCCAGAGGAAATTGACACTCAAGAATAGGCTTCAAAGAATCAAGATGGAGAAGGGTGATACTATTTCCACATATCTGAACAAGCTCACCACCTGCAAAGATGAGCTTGGCAGTGTGGGAATAACTACTGTTGATGATGATATGGTGATCCTCACTCTCCTTGGCCTTCCAAAGAGTTGAAATTGCTACCAGGACTCTATGAATGGAAGGGAGAAATTACCAGATTGGGAATTATTGTGGTCAGATATTATCCAGGAGGAGATTAGGAGGAGTACACGAGATGGTTCTTCATCCAAGAATGATGATGAAGAAAATATGGCCTTATAAAGTAAGACAAGGAAAGGGAAGGGGAAGGCTTCCCATTTCAAATCGAATTCTTCTCATGGAGGGAAGAAGGGTGACATGTCTAAAGTAAGATGCTTTAATTATCACAATATGGGACATTATGTGACCAATTTCCCATCGAAGAAGTCCAAGAAGGGATCCTCAGAAAGATCGGAAGGTGAGCCATTAGCCTCTCAGTTTGAAATGGACTTTACCCTCATCCCATGCATGGTGTCATCGATGATGGGTTGTGTCTGGTATCTTGATAGTGGAGCCTCATTCCACATGATTGGTGATAAAAATTTATTCAGTGACTTGGAGGAGAAATACCTCAAGATGTGCATAGAGATGGGTGACGATGGAAGGTATAGTGTTTCAAGAGTGGGCACGGTTGCTTTTCATAGGGAGCATGGAGCTTGTCTCACCTTGACAGATGTGATGTATGTTCCTGTACTGAAGAAGAACTTGGTATCAGTCGTGATGTTGGAGGACAAAGGCTACAGTGTTGTCTTTAGTAAGGAAAAGGCGTTCCTAAGACACATAACCATGGGTGAGACTAAGAGTATAGGGATTCAGGTGAAGAATATCTATAAACTAGAGGTAGATGATTGTGAAACAATGAGTACGAAAGAAGAATTGCGGCAAATCCAAGACATTAGTGAGTTGTGGCATAGGCGGTTGGGCCATTTGCATCATGGGGCTTTGAAGATAATGCAACAAATATCTACAGGACTTCCCAAAGGTAAACTTGAGCAAGTTGACACATACAAAGGTTGTACCTTGGGAAAGTACACCAAGTCTTCTTTTCATGATGGAGACAATCGAGTAAAGGTTATCTTAGAGCGAGTTCATACTGATTTGTGTGGACCATTCTCGATAGAATCCACAACAAAGAAAAGGTATTATGTGATTTTCATTGATGACTATTCTCATAAATGTTGGATTTATTTCATGCAAAAGAAGGACCAAAATTTCACAAATTTTTGTGAGTTCAAAGATTTGGTCAAGAAAGAGTTAGGGAAGAAGATCAAGGCCTTGAGAAGTGACAACAATGGAGAATATGTCTATCAATATTTTAAGGAATTTGTGCAGCGGAAGGAATTAAACGAGAGTTGACAGAACCTGATAACCCACAACAAAATGGGGTCGCCGAGAGAAAGAACAGAACTATTGTAGGGGCATCACGGGAAATGTTGCATGACCAAGGCCTACCACTTCACATGTGGGCTAAGGCATGCAACACAATGATCTATTTGCAGAATAGAAGCCTGCATCGCATACTTGGGATGAAGACACCAGAGGAAGCTTTCCCAGTAAGAGACTAGATGTGGGTCACTTTAGGATCTTTGGCTCATCGTTATATTGCCATGTGACAAAGGATGCATGGAATAAAATTGAGCCAACAACAAAGTTGGGTATATTTTTGGGGTACAGTGATACACCTCACAAATATCGGGTGTACTTGCCTACCAGTAAGAGGACAGTGGTTCGTAGAGATCTCAAGTTTGATGAGCAGAAGGCCATGTGAGTTTCCCTTGAGAGCGAGCTCCAACTGTAGGCTGTGGAGGAACTGTTGGTACCTAAGGAGTAGGAGCCTCAGACTGATGTGGAGCAGCCACATGCAGAGGTTCCAGGAGTGGAGACATCCAGTCAAGCAGTTTCTTCCAAAGATTGACGAAAGCACACAAGAGAAACTAATATATTTTTGGAGGATGTGAGAGAGAATGTGGGAGCACCATATTCTTAGTGTAGACAGAGGAGGTCACCTAAGAGGTACACTGGATACATGGCCCTTGCTGGGGAATGTGTTGAGACCGAGCCATCTTCCTTTGGGGAAGCAGTGCAATAGCTGATTTGGGTTGATGCTATGGTGGAGGAGTATGACTCCATAGTTCGTAACAGTGTTTGGGAAGTGGTTCTGAGATTGGAGAACAAGTCAGTTGTGAGTTCTTGTTGCCTTTACAAGGTAAAGCAAGCTACTGATGGCAGTACAGAGAAGCATAAGGCAAGATTTGTTGCCTGTGACTTTTCACAAGTCGAGGGGATTAACTATGATGAGACTTTTGCTCCTATCGCAAGGTACTCATCTATCGTATCTATGTTGGCACTATCAACATAGATGGGTTGGAAGATCCATTAGAGAGATGTGAAGACTACATTCCTCAATTACCAGATTGAGGAAGAGGTGTACATAAAGCAGCCGAAAGGTTTTGAGACCTTCGATCATGAGTCACATGTGTGCCAACTCAAGAGAGCATTGTATGGGTTGATGCAAGCACCTCATGCTTGGTACACTAGGATAGACAACTACTTCACCGGGTTGGGCTTCACAAAGAGTGAAGCGAATGTGAACTTGTACCACATCATGGTGAAAGGTAAGTTGTTGATCATCGTACTTTATGTTGATGATCTCATATTGATTGGTGATGATTAGCTTATCGTGTCTTGCAAGGAGGACCTTGCAAGAGAGCTTGATATGAAAGACATGGGTATCATGCATTACTTGGCATGGAAGTGTGGTAGAAGGATGGGGTGCTTTTTTGTGTCTTAGGGCAAGTATGCCAACAAGATACTCAAGAGATTTCACATGGAGAAGTGAAAGCCCATGTAGACTCATCTAGTGGGTAACTGGAGGAAGGAAGTTTCTACTTCAAGAGGAGTGGTAGAGGCTACTATGTACAGGCAACTTATGGGTTCACTGATGCACTTAATGAACACACAACCAGATTTGTGCTATGTGGTGAACCAGTTGATTCAAGCGATGGTTCAACCTACCAAGATGTTTTGGAAGGCAACAAAGCACGTATTGAGATACCTCGGAGGCACATCTCAATATGGATTATGGTAGGTAGGGATAGAGGGAGTGAAGCTACAGGGCTTCACTGATGCAGATTGGGTAGGGAGTCCATCAGATTAGAAGAGCACATCAGGAGGGATTTTCAACCTTAGGTCAGTGATAGCTTCTTGGTACAGTAGGAAATAGAGGTCGGTTGCACTCAGCTCAACAGAGGCAGAATACATGGCTACAAGTCAGGCAACATGTGAGGCCATCTAGATGCGGAAAATCCTAATTGTTTTGTTTTATCAAAGGATGGATCCAACTGTGATCTATTGTGATAATCAGATTTGTATCAAACTCTTTGAGAATCTATTATTTCATGGTAGGTCCAAGCACATCAACATCTGGTATCATTATCTCAGAGATTGTGTAGTGAGGAGGATCATGTTACTACAGTATATTTCGACAGAGGAGCAAGATGCTGATATTTTGACAAAGGCATTGTCAAAGTGTAAATTTGAGTTCCATAGAGACATGATAGGGGTGGCAGATAATCCCTTTCTTGTTGAGAGGGAGTGTGGAATATATGGCAACAAGAATATTCCAATTTAATTTGTCCTTGAATTAAATTGTGAATTAAAATCGAATTTAGTCTTAACAGCTACTTGGAAATAATTAATTAATTTATTTTAAATTAATTTGTTGGAGAAATTAAAGTTAGAAGTCTTCTGAAGATGAGTAAGAGTTATCCCTTAAATTAAGGAGATAAGATTGAGTTATATTTGAGTTTTAATTAGTTAACTCAGTTTACTGAGTTAATTGCAGTTAAATTAGTTCCAAACTATTTGAGGAACTAATAGTGAGTTAACAGTCAGTTGATGCATTAATGCACTCAACTAGTGCTACTCCAGTTAATCAAAGATTCCCTCATTAGAAACTCATGCATGTCTATTCTAAGAAAAACCTAGTTGAGATTAATGTTCAAGGACAATGTACTATAAGTTGCATGTGTTTTCTCATGGAGAAAAATGATGCATACAGTCAAGGATTCATTCTTGCGGGTTGTGCAGTTTTGAAGGCTTGCTTTTCCAATTGGTAATAAGCTAATCATCTGCAAGGAAAAATGAAAGGAAATAGGATCCTAGAGGGCAAAGAGGAAGGCTGGAGAGAAGCCAAGATTTCCTGTCAGCATTTGCTAGGATTGTTCTGAGAGCTAGCTAGCTGTGAGAGCTAAGGCTTTGTATAATTCCTATGTATTTCCACCATGTATGATAACACAATAGTGTGGGGTTTTTATCTCAGTCTTTCCCCAAAGTATTTTCATGTGTATTTTGCCATTGATTCTTCTTCTTCTGGTTATATTTTTAAGCTCGATATTTAAGCTTCTGCAAATTGATAGTAGAAGTAGGTTATAGTATTCTGCTTTGATTTATATTTCTTTATTGGGTTAACCTATCACAGATTTTCTACATTCACATCCATAACTTATTGGACCTCAAGCTCCATTTCTTGTCCTCCTCCCATCCCTTCCAAAGTCTATATGTACAACCATCTCTCATTGAGATGGCTAGTTAGTAAAACTCAGAAACATTTTCACTTTGGTGAAACTCTACTGAAATATTAGACCTCTTATCTCAATAATTTTGAAGGAAAGACATTTAAATGAAGTAAAACTGGAAGGGGACCTACAACATTAAGGTGGATTTAGGTTATAATCTCTTATTTCTATATTAATATAGTGATATGTTCCTTTCCCACAAATTATTCTCTATATATTTTAGCAACCTTAGTTATACAATTCATTGATCATGTATATAATATTCATCAAAACATTTTCTGGATTATATGTGCTTTGATGGTTTGTTTGTTTGTCTTGTCTATAGGTCCTTGCTTCAGGAGCATTGAGGGAAAATTTGGGAGCTACAACATTTCAAATAATCAATGAGAACAAAATTTGATAAAAGGTATGAGGTCATCCCACTCTTGTTTTCATTGATGATTTGATTGTATTGAAATTAGGGAAAGCTACATGTTGCTATTTTCTTTGTTCTATATCTGGGTACCAAATCTAGGGAGATCACTCTTGTTCGCAAGAGGGATTTGTACTAAAAGAATCTAGGTATACCAACATATAAATTCAAAAGTCTTTGAATTATTATGACATTCATAACAACAAATTATATTATATGATCATAGTTTATGTTTTAAGTTTTATACCCGTCAATTATCTAGAATACAAATGATATAATTTTGATTTTTTTTTCCAAAACATAATATGCAATTTTTTAAAAGTGATAATAATATTTGATAAAATTCCATTAAATAAGTTTTGGAACTTGTAAGTTTATTCAGGATCCTTATTTTTTGTGTTGTAAGACTTATCTTCTACCTATCACTAGAATATTCCATTGTGCATATGAATTAGATTGTTGTGAATAGTTTTACACAAAAAATGAAGTGTTTTTTCCTCATTCTTCAATTCTGTTTGGTCTCTTTCATAGAGGGTTTTTAGATTTTGTTGTTCCTTATGTGTTTATACACTCCTATGTGATTTCAAAGCTTTGATGGCAAGCTCCTTCTTGTTTTTTTTAGATATCTATTGTAATCTAAATTGGATCACTTCTAATCTGGGTGGGAGACCACTTTTTTTATAGATCAAATTTCTTTTAAAGGTATCATTATGATACTATTGTAATATAGATATTTCCAAAGCCACCCTAACTTCTAAAAATACCTCTTGATTTTCAGGGTGTTGGTAAAATTTGTTTTCTTTTTTTTATTGAGAAAAGGTTTTATATTACTTAATTGAAATAACATCTTACTCCAATATGGTGGAAAATATGAGGATTGAGAAGCCTCTCATTGTAGGAGGACTAGAGACTATGTTTTTCATTTTTTTGTAGGTGAAGAGTCTCATTACTTCTGAAGCTTGCTATGAATCGCTTAGGAGATAGTTGAAAAAAATTTAGCATGTTCTATCAATTCTTAAATTTTCCCAATATATCTTAAAAGGAAAAAAAATGCAATTTTAAGTGAAGAATTTTTTATTATGGGGAGAAAGTTTAGTGGTGAAAATATAAAGGATAATAATAATTATTGGATAAAAAGTCTATGGGGTCTTGGATAGACGGTGATCAGGTGATATGTTAAGGCACTCCTTGATGTGAAGTCACTAGTTCGATTCCCCTCCTTAATCCATGGGATATATTGGACATGATGAAGATGTAGTCCTGCCAAGCTTACAAAATAAAATAAAATTAATAGGTCAAAATAAAATTCCTTTATTGGGAGAAAAATATTTAGGAAATAAGTATTTTTCATTATATAGAAGTCATTGAGAAGTTTTTGAAGTCATTCAGAAAAATTATAATTGTTACAAGTAACTAAGTTCGATAAAATATGGATCAAAGACCATAAAGATTCTTGTTCCCTTGTTGTCGTTGTTACAAACACCCTCCAAAATTTTGCTTGCACTTGAATTTTGAAGCCTATTATGGATCTTATGAATGGTTGTTTCATAGTAACTTCTTGGTTGGTTGATGTTTTTTTAAGTTCTTGAGATCCGTTTTTAATTGTAAGTGTCGAAGTCACCTTCTCACACATGCTCAATTCACAAAAAGTGAACATTCTTTTATGAAAGCTTGAAAAAGCATAGCACGGTCCATCAAGACAATTCCTGTGTAATAATCAACCTATGTCGATAGTCAGTGCATGCTTTCATTGACAATATTCCACTTGTGGCTTCACTTGTACTTCTATTTTGGCGAGTTTTTCAAACTGTAGCTTTTGCACACCTTCTCTTTCACGAGTGTTTTTTTCATGATGTACACTATCAATTTTGGTTTATTTCACTTTAATTAGTATATTTTTCATGATATCTTCACTTTGGTATGTTTCACTTTCACTTTTTTTCATGTATCAGAAGTGTCATTCATACTTTTCTCTGTTGAGATTGCAACAAGATGATGGAGCTTAGTGTAAAGAGTCACCTTCACTAATAGGGCCCGCAGGCTATTTTTGGCGCAAGTCTATTTTTAGACATATGGATCATGTTTATGGATTGCAGGTTGCTGTTTATGGATGATTGATCAAGTTGAGAAAATAGATGGACTTCTATTTTTGATGAAAGTGTGAGTGATCACAGTGTGAGTGATCAAGTCTATTTTTAGACTGGCTGTCAAAAATAGAAAAGTCAAATATTATTATCTCACAATAATATTTGGACTATAAACTTAATCTTATTCTCTTGGAGCACTTCAGTTCGAGCTACGGATGTGGCACATGCAATTGCATGAAGGAAATACGTGGTTCTTATGGGTTAGTTGAATATTTGCATGCATGACTTCAGTTAGAACTCAAGTGAGTTGAGTTTAGTGGACTGGAGGTGCAGTTGATGGAGTTGTGTTCAGTTTAGCTTTGTTAAACTGGTTGTATTTAGTCTAACTGGCGAATAGACTAGAGATGAGTTGGGTGAATTAGTTATTAATTAATTCACAAGTTATTAACTCATAATACAACTAATGAATACATCAGTTAACTCAGTTGCATGTCAGTGCATGTTCAGTTCAGCAGGGACAGGTGTTAGAGAATCAGATTGCTATCAGTTGTGACTATAGTTGTGCATCAGATCTTGCACAATCAAGGGGATTGAGTATGCCAATGAGTTTGCTCACGTATTTTCCCACATTGTAGCTTGTGCTCACGTGATTTATCCAAGTAAATACGTGGTTTCCTTGGAATTATCATCAGTTCTTGAGCAGGTATTGAGCAGCGAAGGAGATTTGAGCCAGTGATTGATTCAGATCTGAGCTGTATTGTGTGTAACAGAGGTGGAGATACTTGTGAGAAGTATTATGTTGTGTAATGTTACATGACTCAATCATTAATATACAGATAGTTGGGGTTTTTAGCGAGATGCTTTCCCCGGGACACATACTGTGTTAATGTGTGAATGCTCTTGATGTTTTATTGTTATTGATGCTGCTATATTGATGATCAACGTAGAGGAGCTTATGTATTGTGTATGTTTTCCACAATAATACATGATCAGGATAATCTCCATTGAATATGTGTTAAATTATTCAAAATTTCTACATGGTATCAGAGCTGTTGATCATCAGATCTACTATTCAGGAAGTGTTTACATTCTATTTCTCTAGGTAGAGCCTGTAATCGGGCGAGGTAGCCTCTGGAGTCATCCTTCTTTTGGAAGGTGAAATATCTGGTAAAAGCCCATACAATCAATCTCTATACGAGAAATATTGTGTTCTCATGAATCTTAGATCCGAGGCGGTTGAGTTGGTTGCTGGTGGAATTCGAATTTGCAGCAGTGTTTTCTTGGTGACAACGCAACAATGTCTTTCAACGGATTGCGATTGGAGTAAGCTCTTGAGGGCAGCTCAAACTATATTGCATGGAAGGACAGGATGGAGGCAGTATTGGATGATAACGGGCTGAAGGAGTTCATAGATACGGATATCCCAAAGCCTACTGATGCTACTCAAGCTGATGCTTGGCAAAAGAATATCGCAAAATGTCGAAGGATTCTGTTGGAGGGCGTGAAGGATCACATTGTGTCCAGCCTCCATGGAAAGGCTACTCCATATTTGATGTGGAAATCATTAACAGGATTATTCCAAAGCAAGAGCAATCAGAGGAAGCTGGCACTCAAAGATAAACTCAGAAACATCAAATGCGAGAAGGGTGACAGTATTCCCAAGTATCTCACGAAGTTCACTCAGTGTCGAGATGAGATGGGAAGTGTGGGGGTTACTGTTGATGATGAGGACTTGGTGAGCTTGGCTCTCCTTGGTCTTCCGAAGAGTTGGCATTCCTATCAAGACTCTGTCAATGGTCGGGAGAAGTTGCCAGGATGGGAAAGACTATGGTCAGATCTTGTGCAGGAGGAGATCAGGCGGAGTACCAGGGACGGATCTTCGTCAAAGGGAGCTGATGAAGAGAATTGTGCTTTGGCTGCCAAAGCAAAGAAAGGGAAGAGCAAGAAAGCTTCTCAGTCTGGTGCGAAAGGCAAGAAGCAGGATATGTCCAAGGTGAAGTGTTTTCACTGTCACCAGCACGGACACTATGCCACAAATTGTCCGCAGAAGAAGAAGAACAAGCAAGCTGCTGGATCTGCAGGGGGAGAGGCCTTAGCTTCTCAGTTTGAGCTTGATTTTTCATTGATCGCATGCTTGGTTTCAAGTGTGATGGGATCAGTGTGGTTCTTGGACAGTGGTGCGTCTTTTCACATGACGGGAGATAGAGATTTGTTCTCTGATCTGGAGGACAAAGATCTTGGAGTGCACATCGAGATGGGCGATGATGGTAGATACAGTGCGACCGGTATCGGTACCATTTCCTTTGAGAGGGAGTCTGGTAAACCCTTTGTATTGAAGGAAGTCATGCATGTTCCAGGATTGAAGAAGAATCTCATCTCAGTGACGATGTTAGAAGACAAGGGGTATGATGTTGTTTTCAGCGAGGGAAAGGCCTTCCTGCGCAGCAAGACAACTGGTGAGACCCGGAAGATAGGGGTTCGAGTGAGGAACCTTTATCAGTTTCATGTAGATGGATGCGCAGCTATGGCAGGCAAGGCAGAAGGATTGGTGAGCCGGGATGATGGCGAGTTGTGGCACAGGAGATTGGGTCACCTTCACCATGGAGCCTTGAAGATACTGCAGCAGATCACTACAGGGCTTCCTAAAGGCACACTTGCTCAGTCAGATCAGTGCAAGGGGTGTACTTTGGGGAAGTTTGTGAAAGCCACCTTTCACGAGAAGGATAGTCGCGCCACGACGATCCTTGAGAGAATTCACACAGACGTGTGTGGACCTTTCTCAGTTGCTTCGACAGCAAAACACAGGTATTATGTGATTTTTGTTGATGATTTCTCTCGTAAGTGCTGGATCTTCTTCATGCAGAAGAAGAGCGAGACATATTCAAAATTCTGTGAATTCAAAGCACCGGTCGAGAAGGAGTCGGGGAAGAAGGTGAAGGCTCTTAGGAGCGATAATGGTGGTGAATACATCTCGGACGAGTTCAAGGATTTCTGCAAGGCAGAAGGGATTCGTAGAGAGCTCATAGCTCCCCATAACCCACAGCAGAACGGGGTAGCTGAGCGGAAGAACAGCACGATTGTGGGTGC
>APFE031560037.1:117457-183275 GCA_000404065.3 Pinus taeda | reverse complement strand
TTGAAAAGTGTGCAACAAGAAATCCTTGTTGAGAATGCAACAAGATGATGGAGCTTAGTGAAAAGAGTCGCCTTCACTAAGTGGGCCCGCAGGCTATTTTTGGCGCAAGTCTATTTTTAGACTATGTCTATTTTTAGACATATTGATCATGTCTATGGATTGCAGGTTGTTGTTTATGGATGATTGATCAAGTTGGAAAAATAGATGGACTTCTATTTTTGATGAAAGTGTGAGTGATCACAGTGTAAGTGATCAAGTCTATTTTTAGACTGGCTGTCAAAAATAGAAAAGTCAAATATTATTATCTCACAATAATATTTGGACTATAAACTTAATCTTATTCTCTTTGAGCACTTCAGTTCGAGCTACGGATGTGGCACATGCAATTGCATGAAGGAAATACGTGGTTCTTATGGGTTAGTTGAATATTTGCATGCATGACTTCAGTTAAAACTCAAGTGAGTTGAGTTTAGTGGACTGGAGGTGCAGTTGATGGAGTTGTGTTCAGTTTAGCTTTGTTAAACTGGTTGTATTTAGTCTAACTGGCAAATAGACTAGAGAGGAGTTGGGTGAATTAGTTATTAATTAATTCACAAGTTATTAACTCATAATACAACTAATGAATACATCAGTTAACTCAGTTGCATGTCAGTGCATGTTCAGTTCAGCAGGGACGGGTGTTAGAGAATCAGTTTGCTATCAGTTGTGACTATAGTTGTGCACCAGATCTTGCACAAATCAGGGGATTGAGTATGCCAATGAGTTTGCCCACATTGTAGCTTGTTCTCACGTGATTTAGCCAAGGAAAGACGTGGCTGCCTTGGAATTATCACCGTTTCTTGTGCAGGTATTGAGCAGCGGAGGCAGGCAAGCAGCGGAAGAGATTTGAGCCAGTGATTGATTCAGATCTGAGCTGTATTGTGTGTAACAGGTGGAGCTGGTACTGGATTTCTTGTGATAAGCATTGTACTTTTTAATGTTACATGACTCAATCATTAATATACAGATAGTTGGGGTTTTTAGCGAGATGCTTTCCCCGGGATACATACTGTGTTAATGTGTGAATGCTCTTGATGTTTTATTGTTATTTATGCTGCTATATTGATGATCAACGTAGAGGAGCTTATGTATTGTGTATGTTTTCCACAATAGTACATGATCAGGATAATCTCTGTTGAATATGTGTTAAATTATTCAAAATTTCTACATTCTCTTCATATAGTAAATGTCGTTTTTTAGCATGTGGAGTGTCACAGAATGCAAGAAAACTAGTTTTGTTTGTTTCAAGAGGTAATATTTGTGTAAATGAGTCGGTATTACCATGTAAACATGTATCACTCTCATTTCCAAAGTTTCAAGCATTATCACACAAGTGTCCTCACGGTCGTCACAAAGTTTATCTTTGTTGTCGAAGTTATCTTTGTTGTCGAACTTGGTGTACGTCATCACAAAGTTGAGAAAGGATGTTGCTCATGTGTTTTGCATTTTCCATGTTGTGTCATTAAGTGATATAAGTGTGTGTTCATGTTCAAAGTCATGTTTTTTCTTATATTCCTTTCACCGATCTGACACTTATTCAAATTGGGAAAACTCTCTGAATGAACCACTCATCCTCCTTTAGCCATCCTAAACTATACATTATGTTGTCTCAACCCTCAAGCAACAACCTTATCTCTTGGCACTATGAAATGTGTAGTTTCTGGCTTCTAGAAATGTGCACTACACAATATTAGTGCACATTTGTAGGCCTTGAGCTCCAAAACTATGAAATCCTTGCCTCTTCCAGCCTTCTCTGCACACAACGTAGTCTCAAGAATCAAGCCTTGTCGTTGAACTTTTTAACTGTGAAACTGCACAATCACTTGGCCTCTACACCTCTTAAACTCTGCAACGGGAAAATTTAAGCCTCAAGCCTCAATCATGAGCCCTTGAAACCACCAACTACGCAAGTTCCAATACAATTCCCATGTCTGAACTGTGCATTGGGAAACTTCAAGCCTCAAGATTGACCTTCTGAGTAACTGAACTATGCATTCACTAAGCCTAGGCCTTCAGAACTCTGCAATGCATAGTCTCAAGCCTCAAGCCTCTATCTTGAACTCTTCAGACCCTCAACTATGAAAACCCTTTTCCCAAGCCTCTAGAACTATGCATTGTGTAGTCTCAAGCCTCAGTCCCAGACCTTTACCTCTAATATTGTGCAATCGATGAGTCAGTCACCAGTTCCAGCCCCAACAAGTGATTTCATGAAGCATGTTAGATTAGTGGTTTATCAAAATTATGTCGTCTTGTCATGAGTGGATTTCAGTTGAATATATTCTTTCATGCTATGAAATGATGATGATGAAGGAGATGGAGAATGACATTGTGCTAAGAGAAACCTATGGAGCTAAATAAATCGAATGATCATTAGGTGAGAAGACGAAGGAAAACAAGATGACAATAGAATATAGAATATCAAGACCACATTGAAGAATCATTATGTTCAAGTCATGAGGAGGAGAAAGAAAAGACCATGTTCTATCTATTAAGAAGACATAAAGAAACTAGCAACAAATAGTGACTTTCCATTGCCACATCATCATATAGTCCATGTAATCAGTGCCATCTCATGTTGTGTCACGAGTCATCATATACAACATCATTTTGTGGATTATGTAAATTCTATAACGGAGAAATATAATGTAAAGTGGAAGTCCAAGAGTCGTTCATGCAATGTGAAAAGTTATTTAGGAATTCAAGAGATCATAAAGAAGTCAAACAATCATTAGGGTAGTGCAAGAGTCACAAGGGAGGTGAAGGATCACTCTACTTGTTATATATACACCCTCATTGTATAAGAAAAATAATTTTCACCTTTTCTTCTCCCATAAGGCATCAGAGAGACAGAGTTAGTACTTTTGGGGAGCAAGTTGTGGCTCCAATGCTCCACTATTGGAGCTAGTGATGTTTGTTGTATTCATGTACCTTGCTACTTTTACTTAATACTTGAAGCCTGATGGCCAACACATTTTCATGCATGGATTGTGAATATTTGTAAGGATTTTATGTGAATGTTTATGATTCATTTTTTCTTTCACCTGTACAAAATTAGTCGAAATATTTAAGTTATTTTAGTGTTTATCTAATTGAAAATGTGTTGTAATGGTTGTAACAATCGTTGCATCTATGTGGTCTATTTTACTTGATGTTAGGTGATTATCTTTTCACTTATGTGTACCTATACTAGGGTGGTACTATTACCTCTCTCGTAGAGTCTCGCCTTTCCTTCCTCTGCAGTAGAAGAACCTTGATACACCTGAAACCAAACATTCACCAGGAACACTTTCTTACTTTTTGTAAAGGCACATACATGCTTCTCTCTCTTTCTAAGAGTTAAAGCCAAGGAAAATCTATAAGAATATATGGAAACTAGGCTGATACTCTAGATGGGGCTCCTACTGAAAAAAACATGAGATCTAATTGGGATGTGACATTGGGGAGACCCCCTTGGTTGACGTATTTCCATCATAGTCAACAAATGGCACTAGAGGGAGGGGAAGATAATAGGTTGTTCCCATTGGGTCCTCTTTGAATCTCCTATCCAAAATGGCTCTTCCCCAAATCATAATCCTAGGATGTTTTTCTAAAGAGCTTAATCTTACCATCCTTATGGAAGTTTCCATAACCTATCCCAGTTTATGTTTGATGGCGAGGGAGAATTAACACTTCATGAACATCTATTTCAAGTTGTCCATTTTTTCCTTTCTGATGGAATACATTGTAAGGATGTCATGGATAGCTTTCTCACCCTCACATTTGAAGTTCACGTTAAGAGATGGTATCATACATTACCCACTGCTTCTATCCATTCATTTGACCAACTTGCAAAGGAGCTTCATATATGATTATTGAGATGTTCTTAAAAGAATAAATCAACTAAGAATGAAGCCTAATCAATCAACTGATAATTTTTCTGATCGATTCCTTCACCTTTGTTATGAACTTCTGGGAGAAGACATAGATTAGGATTTCTTTAAAAAAAATTTAAGGATTTTGTTCATGTCTCCTTTCATGGTGAATTTGAACCCCTTGATGTTCTTACTTCCCCAAATCTTGTAAATCATGAGACACCTCGAATTTCATAGGAGGAACTTACTACTCCCTTTGTTCCTTGTCCTCCTCCTTTTCCAGTTCTAATGAGGGTGCCTCCTTGTGATGATAATAAAGTTGGAAATATGCTAATCAAATTACTAATCCAACTTATCATTCCCCTACTACTTTTCATGATTCAAATCCCAAGGAGGAAATCCTAGAATGGTTCATGAAGCCTACGGTGAAGACTAATTTCTCCATTTTGCAAGATAATATTACTACTAATAATTTAAACCTTGAATCTGATTTAGATACCTGTCATCCTATACCATCTATTTCTCATGACCCCTTTCCCCTCAGTATGCCAATCAACCTCTTACAAAGTTAAGAAATGAACAAGTGCAAGGTAGTCACATTTTGTAGGTAGAGGAGAAATAATGTGAGGATTCTTTTGGTATTTCTTCCCTTTTCTAGAGTCCTCTATGTGAAGATGGTGTTGCTTCACCTTTGGTTGATAATGAATCTAAGAATCTTGGTGATGAATCAAATAGAGTCAAATTTCTTGATTAATTTGAAGTCTTGACAACCATCATCCTAATGATTCTGAATCCATTATCGTATGGGATGATGTATTCCCAAGCACATTAACTGATCTTTCAGTTCCTCTAGAAGATGTTGATTTGAAAAATTTAGATCTAAAATATGATCTCGCCAAAGAAACTTTTCTTATCGAAACTTCCTGTTCATTTCACTATCCATTGTGCTCTATCATTTGTAATGCATCAACTTTCGATGAAGATACTCCACACTCTTCAAGCTCTCCATCTAAAGAGTTAAATTTTCAATTGACACAAGGTGGTGATATTATCCATGATGAAAAAGAAAATAATCAAATCATTGAGTATTCTTTCCATCCCTCATCAAATCTTGTTTTCCATGAAGACAATTATTCAAATAAAATTGCTCATGAAATTTACCCAATCCATTCATCTTCGGATTTGCAATTAGGAGAATCTTTTGACTTGAGTAGTCTAGTTATTATTGTAAATACAGTAAAATTAGTGAAAAATATGGATTCCATATGGTTAGTGGTATTCTTATTGAAATCAATGGCAGTAGATATCCTCACACCATGCATGATCTCGTTCAATCTTCAAAATGTGATTTTACAATCCTTGAAAGTTCTGGGACTTTTTAGGGAGTTTAAGCACTTCAACTTACGTTGATGTTTATGACAGGATCTCGCGACTATGGTAAGGTCTCCAAACTAAGTTAGATCTAGTTTCTCTTGTGAAATATTTCTCTTTGCATGGTTTCACTCGATGAAAAATTCTTCTTGAAATATGTTTGGTATTTAGAGCTTTCAAGATTTTATTTATGATCGGATTTAGGGACCTTCCTCATTTGATTCATCTTCATGTAAATCTCTTGTATCAAACTTGGGTTTGGAATGTGTATCTCTCATAGAATCATGGGACTATGAAGTTAATAATTTCGAAAATTATCTTTGGCCAAAGCAATCATGCCTATCAAATTCATTTAAGAATAGTCAGCTCTTGGTTTTTCTTGTGAATTTTATACGCAAATATTGTTCTTCATTGCACCTAAAATCCTCTTGAGTGCTAATGAATGAATGATTTATTGTGTGAATCAAAGTCTTCTTCATTCACTATATCTTGACAGATATCATGCATTTGTTATACTGACATTCCTCTTCACTTATTTCAATGATTACCATGCCAGTACAAGATGAAATCAGTCACAAAGAAATCGTCTTTTACATTTATCATGTGAGGAAGATGATTCATCTATTCAAGGAATTCATAAATATGTTCAAACTACTTTATCTTTTTTATATTATAAATGAGAATATATTTCCAAAAACGGTCCATCTGATCATAATATTAAATATCATTTGTTTTATCATATTCCCACTAGTATATTTGAGGAAAGTTGTTTCACATTGATTAATATTTATGGTTTATCTCACCATTCAGATACTTGTCACGAAGCTGAGGAAATTCATCCTTTGCTGATGGTTATGTCAGGCCTGTAGAAATTCCCACCTATAGATCACCTGATAATGCAATATACTAAATAAAAATACTTGATCTACTTCTACAAACAATTATGCAGAAGCTTAATCAAATATGAGCAAGATCAATTGAACACATATAACTCATAAGAAGAAATAAATCACACATAACATAGAAGAAATAACCACGGGAAAGCACCAGCCTAAAAACCCAACTCTGTATTATCATACAAGTGGAAATCTTGTCCAAGTTACAAAAAGAATCAACTCAAAAGCTATCTTGCTCTCTCTGTAATCAAAACAATGAAGCTCATAGACTGAATAGATAAGTATATATCCTCCTCCAGTCCTCCAAGCCCCTATTTTTTGCTCAATTTTTCTTGGGGTCCAGTGAAGCCACATGTGTGAATTGGCCTCATCACACTCACTGAACAAGAAGAAGTAACAACACAATTCTCTTGGAAAGAAATCCTTCTGCCTGCAAGGAATATTCACCAAGGAATATCTTAGCAATTGATAGTACATTGTCCCTCCATCTGATCTCAACTGGGTCTCTATCTGAACTGACATGCATGAGTTATGTATGAGAGAATATTCAGTTATCTAAATAGCAACAGTTATATGCAAGCATTCATTAACTAACTGAACTTACATTAATTTAAACAAATTGTTTAAATCAGTCTAACTAGACTTGAATCAGTTAACTGAGCCAACTAATTACTACTCAAATTAGAACTCATACTTATCTCTTTAACTGATGGATAAATTCCTTAATTAATGGAGAAACTATTGCATGTCCTCACATAGACTTCTTGTTTGATTTTTCACAACTAATTAACTCATACAGTTGTTAAGTTCAAATTCGAATTTTAGTTCCTATTATAGTTTAGGGACTGACTAAAATAGCAAGGTATCCTGAAATTCTATTTATAGAAAAGATATTTTAGCACTTTCACTTTTCATCCATTGTTGCTAAGTTCAACACTTGCTAAACTGCTATTTACAGTAGTGCTATTTTTAGAATTTTCTATTTTTAGCATTTCTTGTTGCTATCTTCAACACTCCCTCTCAATAAGAAAGGGATTATCAGTAACCCCAATCTTGTCTCTATGGAACTTGAACTTGCATTTTGAAAATGCCTTTGTCAAAATATCTGCATCCTGTTCCTCAGTCAAAACATACAGCAACAACATGATCCTCTTGACCACATAGTCTCGAAGATGGTGATCCTGGATATCAATGTGCTTGGACCTGTCATGAAAAACTAGATTCTCAAAGAGTTTGATGCAACTCTGATTATCACAGTAGATCATTGTAGGATCCCTCCTCTGACCAAACAATCCCACTAGAATCTTCTACATCCAAATGACCTCACATGTAGCCTAACTAGCAGCCATGTATTCAGCCTCTGCTAAGCTAAGTGCAATTGATCTTTGTTTCCTACTGTACTAGGAAACTGCAGCTAAGCCAAGGTTGAAGATTCCTCCAGAAGTGCTCTTCCTATATGATGGACTCCTTGCCCAATCCACATTTGTGAAGCCCTGAAGCTTCACTCCCTCTATCCATCTGTACCACAATCCAAACTAAGATGTGCCTCTGAGGTATGTTAGCACATGCTTTGTTGCCTTCCAAAACATCTTGGTAGGCTGAACCACAACTTGACTCAGCTAGTTCACTACAAAGCACAAGTTAGTTTGTGTGTTCACTAGATACATAAGTGAATCAACCAGTTTCCGATAAACAGTAGTAGCTACTACCTCACTTGAAGTACCGCACTCCCTCCTCTAGTTCCCAACTAGGCGAGTCTACATGGGATTGAACTTCTCCATATGGAACTACCTGAGGATCTCTTTGGCATACTCGCCTTGAGATACAAAAACTTCTCCATCTCTCTGCCACACCTCCATGCCTAGAAAGTAGTTCATAAGGCCCATGTCTTTCATCTCGAACTCTCTTGCAAGGTCCTCCTTGCAAGACTGTATTAGTTGATCATCACCTGTCAAAATCAGATCATCGACATAAAGTACAATGATCAATGGCTTACCTTCTACCATGATGTGGTAAAGGTTCAGATCTACTTCACTCTTGGTGAAGCCCAACCTGGTGAAATCGCTGTCAATCCTGATGTACCAAGCATGGGGTGCTTACTTCATACCATACAGAGCCCTCTTGAGTCTGCACACATGTGATTCACTATCGAAGGTTTTGAAACCTTCTGGTTGCTCAATGTACACCTCCTCCTCAATTTTCCCATTGAGGAATTTTGTATTCACATCCATCTGGTGGATCTTCTACCTCATCTGAGCTGATAGTGTCGATATCGATCTAATTGATGAGTACCTTGCTACAAGAGAAAAATTCTCATCGTAGTCGATCCCCTCGACCTGTGAGAAACCTCGGGCAACAAACCTTGCCTTGTGTTTCTCAACACAACCATTAGTTGCCTACTTTACCTTGTAAAGCCATTTGGAACTCACCCTTGGCTTGTCCTGAGCTCTTGGGACAACATCCCAAACACATTTCCGCATGATGGAGTCATACTCCTCCACCATTGCATCAAACCACACTAGTTGTTGCACTGCCTTCTCGAATGAAGAAGGCTCAGAATCTACACACTCCCCAACCAGGGCCATGTAACCAGTGTATTGCTCTAGCGACCTCCTCTGCCTATGCTGAGAAAATGGTTGTCCCACATTCTCTCGCACATCCAGCATCAACCTATAGCTTCCCTTGAGTGTTTCCGCCCATCTCTAGAAGTCTCATCATGCGTGGATGTCCCCACTCCTGGAGCCTTTACATGTGGCTACTCCACATCAATCTGAGGCTCCTCCTCCTTAGGAATAGAAGGTTCCTCATCTACATGCAACTTGAGCTCCCTCTCAAGTGACACTTGCATGGCTTTCTACTCCTCGAATTTCAGATCCCTGTGTACCACAGTCCTTTGAGTGGAAGGCAGGTACACCCGATAGTTGTGAGGTCTATCCGTGTACCCCACAAGTATTCCCAACTTAGCTATTGGGTCTACCTTCTTCCTAACATCTTTGGTCATATTATAGTAAACTGATGATCCAAAGATTTGGAAGTGACTTACATCAGGTTGCTTCCTAGAATAGGCTTCCGTAGGTGTCTTCTTCCCCAATATACGATGCGGGCTTCTGTTATGCAAGTATACTACTGTATTGCATGCCTCAGCCCACAAATGTAGTGGTAGTCTTTGGTCATGCAACATTGCTTGAGCTGCTCCCACAATTGATCTATTCTTCCTTTCAGCCACCCCATTCTACTATGGGTTATGGGGTGCTTTCAATTCCCATTTAATTCCTTCTATAGCGTAGAAGTCCTTAAAATGCTGGGAGACATACTCTCCACCATTGTCGCTATAAGGCTTTTATTTTTTTCCTGATTCTTTCTCTGCCAAGGCTTTAAACTCACAAAACCTCAAGAAGGTATGATCCTTCTGTTGCATAAACTAGATCCAGCATCTACGAGAAAAATCATCAATAAAAATAACATAGTACCTTTGTTTAGCAGTGGAGGCTATAGAGAAAGGTCCAAAAACATCTGAGTGAACTCGCTCCAGGATTTCTATAGCTCTACTGTCTCGATCCAAAAAGGAATATTTCACATACTTACCCAAGGTACAACCTTTTCATGTACTTGTCTGGTCAAGTTTTCCCTTGGGTAATCTGGTAGAAATCTGTTGCATGATCTTCAGGGCTCCATCTTCTATGCCATAGCTCACCAACATCTTGGCTATGCACCATCTCTGCTTTGGAACTCAAAGTAGCACAATTATCTATCTCTAGCTTGTATAGATTCTTAACTCAAATCCCTATTCGCTTTGTCTGTCCAATGCTGATATGCCTTAGGAATACCTATCCTTTGCTAAAGGCTACATCATAGCCTTTATCTTCTAGCACAGCAATGGACACAAGATTCTTCTTCAGACCTGGTACATACTTTACATTAGTCAGGGTGAGGTGAGCTCCATGCTCTCTCTAAAACACAACTATACCTTCACCTGAGACATAGTACTTTCCATCGTCACCCATCTTGATCCGCATCTGGAGATCCTTCTCCTCTAGGGTACTGAAAAGATTCTTGTCACCTGACATGTGGAATGAGGCTCCACTGTCTAGGTACCAAACACATCCCACCATGGATGAAACCATGCATGTGATAAGAGAGAAATCCAACTTAAACTATGAGGCTAGTGCATCATGATCAGATCCTTTTGAGGAACCCTTCTTGGATTTCTTCTATGGACAATTTGTAGCATAATGGCCCACTTCATTACAATAAAGGCATCACACTTTTGATTTTTCAAACTTATTCCCACCATGGGAAGAACCGGATTTGGATTGGGATTCCTTCCCTTTCCCCTTCCTTGCCTTACTCGTTAAGGCTAGATTTTCCTCATCATCTGCTTCGATGAGGATCATCTCTGGTGCTTCTTCTTATCTCCTCCCGTGTCAGATCTGACCAAAGTCGTTCCCAATCTGGCAATTTCTCTCTTCCATTAACCAAGTCTTGGTAGCTATGCTAGCTCTTAGGAATACCAAGGAGTGCAAGAATCACCATTTCATCATCCGTTGTCATGATCCCTACACATCCAAGCTCATCCCTGCAGGTGGTGAGCTTGTTCAGATATGTAGAGATCGTGTCACCCTTTTCACACTTGATCTTACGAAGCTTGTCTGTCAGTGCCAGCTTCCTCTGATGGCTGCTATTTTGTTATAGATCTTTCAATCTTTTCTACATTGAAAATGGTGTCTCCTTCCCATGGAGAATCGAGAATATGTGGTGTCTCCTTCCAGTCTATATAATTTGAGCTACCATCAAGGGCATACTCGAGTCTTAAACCACTGAACACCATAGGTGAAATAGAGATGTGATAAGAACTCAATTTCTATATTCAGGAATCAAAAACTTCAAACTTCTCCCTTCTTTTATACTATTCTTCCTTGATCACCTTTGCTCTGATACCATGTAGAAATTCCCACTTGTAGATCACTTGATAATGCAATATACTAAAGCAAAATACTTGATCTACTTCTACAAAAAATTATGTGGAAGCTTAACCGAATATGAGCAAGATCAATTGAACACATATAATTGATAAGAAGAAATCAATAACACATAACACAGAAGAAATAACCAGGGGAAAGCATCAGCCTAAAACCTCAACTATGTATTATCATACAAGTGGAAATCTTGTCCAAGAAAAGAATCAGCTCAAAAGCTATCTTACTCTCTCTGTAATCAAAACAATGAAGCTCATAGACTGAATAGACAAGTATATATCCTCCTCAAGTCCTCCAAGCCCCTATTTCTTTGTGCAATTTTTCTTCGGTTCCAATGAAGCCACATGTGTGAATTGGACTCATCACACTCACTAAACAAGAAGAAGTAACAAAGCAATTCTCTTGGAAATAAATCCTTCTGCATGCAAGGAATATTCACCAAGGAATATCGTAGCAACTAATAGTACATTGTTCCTCAATCTGATCTCAACTGGGTATTTGTCTGAATTGACATGCATGAGTTATGTATGAGAGAATAATCAGTTATCTGAAGAGCAACAGTTATATGCAAGCATGCATTAACTAACTGAACTTACATTAATTTAAACAAACTATTTAAATCAATCTAATTAGACATGACTCAGTTAACTGAGCCAACTAATTACTACTCAAATTCAAACTCATCCTTATCTCTTTAACTGATGGATAAATTCCTCAATTAATGGAGAAACTATTGCATGTCCTCACATAGACTTCATGTTTGGTTTTTCACAACTAATTAATTCATGGTGAATTATTTAATTTATTTTCAAATAGTTGTTAAGTTCAAATTCGAATTTTACTTCCTATTATAGCTTAGGGACTGACTAAAATAGGAAGGTATCCTAAAATTATATTTATAGAAAATCTATTTTTAGCACTTTCACTTTTCATCCATTGTTGCTAAGTTCAACATTGGTTGAACTGCTATTTATAGTAGTGTTATTTTTAGCATTTCTTGTTTCTATCTTCAAAAGGCCCTTACTATATTGACAAGCCATCTAAATATGATCTGGTTCATTTTCCTTTACAAGATTATCATCTCGAACCATTGCTTTTAATTGCAAATTCATATTTTCAAAGATTTCAGGATTCCCAAGAAGATTGTTTTGAGTTTCATGATCAAATCACTGAATGGTTTGAGAAATCTTACCTAGGAAGCTTGGTCATTAATATCAAGTTTCATCCTTTTCCCATGTTTTCTAAGGAGTACAGTTTCGATGAAGATACATTTGCAAGAAGTCCTTGAGGTTCGTCTTCTTACATTTTTTAGAACAAAAAGTTAAGAGTGCAAAATGGTTAGAAGTAGTGGTTATGACATATCTTTCTGTTGACAGACAAGACCTTCAATTTGTTGTGAAAAATATTCAAGCTCTTATATTTTCTATTGCACATTATTTTATCTCAGTTTTAATTGATCATATCTTTGTGATTGCAAGTCAGGAACAACTATGGTGGCTACATTGGAAATTTCATTATATGTGACCTTGACCTTCTAGATGGTTAGGTTAGAAGTAGGTCTAGATGCATATTAGCTCACCTGCACATTCATACTGGATTCATTTCCTATAGTTTGTCTTGTGTTTTATAATTCTAGTTTTGCATCATCTTTTTGGTTAGCCTCCTTTTGTTTTTTCCTTCTAGTTTTGTTTCCTTGTTGTGTTTTGTTTAATGAGACTTTGCATGAAGGGCATCCTATTTGGGCTAGAAAGGTAGTGTGAAAAAGTAGAAAAGGACTTTATGACACTGCAACATTTGACTAAGTCTTTGTCCTTATTCCTTGTCTTGGTTACACCTTAAATTTGTCCACGGCGTTCCAATGGAAAATAAGATCCTTTCATAAGGAATGCCTTGTGTCGAACCTGATCTCCATGTCTATTCTAGAAACCTCATGCCTACACTTAGGTCTTTGATTTTCAATGTTTTCAGGCTGATCTAATCAAGTAGAGAAGGAAAAGGGTAAAGTATAAATGAGAAAGACAATATCAGAAGTCTTAAATATGCTTCTAATAAGGGACAACCTCTTCTACTCTAAATAAGTTGGGATCTGTCTTCCACCCATGAAATGAAGAAGTGTTGATGCACAGGCCTATATACAATAAATAAATAAAGGTGAAATATGAGAAAGGATTCCTGTGCAAACGGGTCAAGCAAGAAACTCTATCGGGGTATCGTCTAGGCCTACTAGAAGTAGATCAATGTTTGTGTCCATGAAGTGACCCCGTCGAGGTACTTTCAAGGCCTACTAGAAGTGGAGAAACATCAAAGATGAAAAACTACAATTTGAAAATCTAAAGCTCGTGAAATTCATTATCCTTTCTTGTTTTGAAACAGTGTGTTATCTTTGACCTTATGTTTGTGTTTAACCGGGTAAACAATTGACCATTGTAGAGAAGTTGGAGATCTACCAGCGTGTCACCAAGTGTTGTCACTGCGACATACACCCTGTAAAATTTGTCTTACACTTGAATTTTGGAGCCTAATGTGGATCTTACATCAATTGTTCCATAATCACTTCTTGGTTGGTTGATGTTTTGGTAAGTTTTTTAGCTCCCTTTTGAATTATAAGTGTCGAAGTCACTTTCTCACACATGCTTAGTCATAAAAACATTCATGAGTGCATTCTTTTATGCAAGCTTGAACAAGCATAGCATAGTCCATCAAGACAATTCCTATGTAATAATCCATCTATGTCAATAGTCAATGCATGCTTTCATTGACAATCTTTCACTTTTGGCTGCATTTGTTCTTCTATTTTGGTGATTTTTTCAAACTATCACTTTTGCGCACATTTGCTTTTGCGAGTGTAGTTTTCACGCTTTTGATTTTCATTTTCACTTTCTTTCACTTTAATTAGCATCATTTTCATGTTATCTTCACTCTAGAAAGTGTCACTTTCACTGCAATTCGCATATTGCAAGTGTCATTCACACTTTCTTCTTCATATAGTAAATGTCATCTTTTAGCATGTGGAGTGTCACACAATGCATTCAATTAGTTTTGTTGGTTTCAAGGGGTAACCTTTGTGTAAATTATTTTGTATTAACATGGAAACATGTATCACACTCATTTCCAAAGTTTCAAGCACTTTCGCACAAGTGTCGTCACGGTCGTCGGAAAGTGTATATTTGGTGTCGCGCTTGGTGTAGGTTGTCACAAACTTGTTGCATTAAGGAAGTCATGTTTTTCATGTGTTATGAGTGTTCCATTTTGTGTCATTAAGTGATCTAAGTGTGTGGTCATGTTCAAAGTCATGCTTTTTCTTATCTTCCTCTCACTGATCTGACACTTAGTCAAATTGGGAAAACTCTCCAACTAGACCACTCAACCTCTTTTAGCCATCTTGAACAGTGCATTTCACAGTCTTAGCCATCAAGCAACAACCTTGTCTCTTAGCATTATGAAATGCATAGTTTTTTATTTCCAGAACTGTGCATTGCACAATCTCAATGCTCAGTCCTAGCCCTTGAGCTCCAAAACTGCGTAATCCTTGCCTCCAACCAACCTTCTCTACATACTGCACAATTTCAAGAATCAAGCCTCGACCTTGAGCTCTTGAACTACGCAATTGCGTAAGCACTTGGCCTCTATCCCTTTTGACTTGTACATTGGGAAAATTTAAGCCTCAAGCCTACAGATTGAGTCCTTGAACCTCTCAATTGCACAACCTCGTATCTTGTTCTCCTATCTGAACTATGCATTAAGAAAATTCAAGCCTCAAGCCCAACCTCTTGATTCCCTCAATTGTCTAGTCACTCAACCTAGGCCTTCAGAACTATGCACTACATAGTCTCAAGCCTAAAGCCTCCTGCTTGAGCTCTTGAATCCCTCAACTGCATAGTCCCTATGCCCATGCCTCCAAAACTACTGATTGTGTACTCTCAAGCATTAGTCCCATACCTTGACCTCTAGAACTACACAATCCTTCAGTTAGCCATTCGACCGGTCACTAATTCTAGCCCCAACAAGTGATTTCATGAAGCATGTTAGATTACAGGTTTATCAAAATAATGTCATCTTGTCTCAAGTGGATTGAAGTTGCAGGTATTCTTCATACTATGATAGGATGATGATGAAGGAGATGGAGAAGTAGATCATGCTAAGAGACACCTATGTAACTGAAGAAACTAGATGATCACCAAGTGAAAAGAGGAAGGAACAAAATATTTCAACAGAAGACAGAATATCAATACCACAATGAAGACTCCTTATCTTCAATTCATGAGAAGGAGAAAGCAAATACCATGTTATATCTATCAAGAAGACACAAACAAACTACCATCAAAGAGTGAGTTGACACTGCCACATCATTATGTAGTCCATGTCATCAATGTCATGTCATGTTGTGTCATGATCATCATGTTCCACATAATTTTGTGGATTATGTAAATTCTATAATGGATTAATATAATGTAAAGTGGAAGTCCAAGAGTCATTCATGTAATGTGAAAAGTCATGTAGGAAGTTAAAAGATCATAAAGAAGTCGAACAGTCATAAGAGTAGTCCAAGAGTCACAAGAGAGGTGAAGGATCACTCCACTTATTATATATACACCCTCATTGTAGAAGAAAAAAACTTTTCACCTTGGCTTCTCCCATAAGGCATCAGAGAGACAAAGTCAGTAATTTTTAGGAGTAATTCATGGCTCCAATGCTCCACTATTGGAGCTAGTGATGTTCGTTGTATCCATGCATCTGGGGACTTTTACTTAATACTTGAAGCTTGGTGGCCAACACATTTTCATGCATGGATTTTAAATATTTGTAAGACTGTTCTTTGAATTTTTATGATTCATGTTTGTTTTCACCTGTACTAAATGAGTTGAACTATTGTGGTTATTTTAATGCTTATTAAATTGAAAATGTGTTGTAATGGTTGTAAGAATCGTCTCATCTATGTGGACTATTCTAATTGATGTTAGCATAATCTATTTTTTCTTATGTGTGCCTCTATTAGGGTGGTACTATTACCTCTCTCTTAAAAGCTCACCTTTCCTCCCTCTATAGTAGAAGAACCTTGATACACCTGCAATCAAACATTCACCAGGAACACTTGCTTTTCACAAAGGCACATACATGCTTCTATCTCTTGTTGATAGCTAAAGCCGAGGAAAATATATAAGAACATATGGTAACTGAGTTGATACTCTAAATGGGTCTCCTATTCCAAATGGTGCGAGGTCTAATTGGGACTTCAAATCGGGGAGACCCCCTTGGTTGACGAATTTCCAACACCTTCAACATCCTTATAATTATCATACTTAGAAAACTAAAATACAACAACTCTTACAATCCAATGGGCCGTGGAAAATTATAAGTGAAAACCAACATATTTTTATAAAAGGAAGTTGAAAATGTTTCCTATATGAATAAGAAAGATGAAGCCATAGAGTTGTTTTGATTGCATGTTTTAGAAAACCTGTAGGTTAATCCTGAATAATGTACCACTCTAAAAGAAAGCTAGGATAAGTTGGTCTCTATATTTGGAAAGGTCAATGAATTCCATGCTTTAGAATTGGAAGCTAGACTCAAGCCTAATACCTAATGAGCATGCCTCCACTGAGGAGTACCTTACACAACTCGGGTCATTATTATCTAATTAAAATCATGTGGCAAGGAGAAAATTGAATTAAAATCTATTTTTTTTATCTTATCAGAGAGCTAAAGGGACCTTTTCAAGTTTTCTCAGCCACTTTCTTTTCAACAATTGATGGCCTTGGAGATTCATTTAAAATTCAAATCTTTGAGAAATTCTATAACCGTCTAACATGAAAACAATTTAAGCTTTAGTAGCTAGATGTTCGCTCTACCTCTTTGAATCATCCTCATATAACACATACCTCCAAATGTTAGCGTAAAGCACAATCCAAACAAAATAAAATATATGAAACATGTACCTTTCGTGGCAAATATGGGCATACTGAAACACAATGTTGAGAAAATAATGGCCGAAGTGTCCTCATACACGTAATTTTATTAATCAGAAAAAACAATTACATATTTGATTTTGCAAGAGTTTACACCCAAACAACCAAACACTCTTGCAATGAACTATTTTTAAGCTCAATGTCCTAACTTACCTCTAATTATGGATCACTTATTAAATAAAAAGTGTCCATTTATAATAAACGCTATTCAAAACAACTAGCTAACAAATCTCTTGAAATAGAGCCTAAGATATGACACATTTGGAGAGTCATATATTGTTGCAACAATATACTAATTCTAAATGTCTCCATTAAATAATTAAATATTCTAGAGTAATAATTATTAATTTAAATAATTAAGGATCTCCAAGGAGAAATAGAAGCGGAGCCGGAGCCTGACCTGCGCGCGAGCCTGAACGAGCCTGTAGCTGCACCTCAGCATGGATCCTCTGAATCCTCCCTGTGGGGATCCGGATCTGCAACGAGCCTTCTCTAACTTGGTAAGATCTCTTCCCCGCAACGACCCCGACCAACAGCAACAAAGTTCATAAAGAAGCTCGATGTATTACAGGAAGTTCAACTGCCGCCTGTTATCCCTCGCATGGCAGCCCTTTCTCTTGCAGAGAAAGGACTCATTGAGCAGTTCACAAGACTTTGGATGTCACCCAAAACAGTGCAAAGATGGGTTGAAAGAAACTAGTTGGATAGGACTCAGGGCAAAATATCTATCAGATTTTGCGGCAGAGGATACTTCACATTTCATTTCGAGACAAAGGAGGACAAAGACCTAACATTCAGGAACAAACCATATTTTATCGACTCCAAGGGCCTCTACCTCAACAAATGGTCCCCAGATTTCGATCTAGAGCTAGACATCCCGAATGCTGTCCCAGTTTGGGTTCGATTTCCTCACCTCCCTCTTCACTGCTGGGGGGATGATTCAGTTAAAGCAATAGGAAATGCAGTGGGAAAATACATAGATCGTAGTGAACCCAAAGACAACATGTAGGCATGCGCGAGGATCTGTGTGGAAGTTGACCTAGGCCGAGGACTACCGGAGGCGATCAAGTTGAAAGTGGGTGATTGGAGCCATATCCAGCAACTGGACTACGAAAAGATACCATTTAAATGCAAGGTATGCCACGAATACGGACACTTTGCAAATAGATACACAAAAAATGTCAATGTTGATAATGATGAGCAAGATGGCCAATGGGAACCTGTAAAAAAGAAGAAATCAGCAGCCTCCCACAAATCTACTTTGGAAACTGATGTCCCCGGAACCTCCAATTAGCGACCCCCATTCCCTCCCTTTCTGACTCCCGATCCTCCAATACCCCCTTCTTCTAATGCTTTTTTGATCCTCTCTGAGACTGAATCTAGCCCTGAAATCCCTTCCACTGAGCCCCCTTCCCATCAATCTTCTCCCCCCTCCATGGAGCCCCCACCTGATCCACCCTCTTCGAGAACTACCAGAAATTCTTCAAAGGATCATGGAGCACCCAACGATGTTCAGAAAAAACCAGGACATGGAAGAAAAATAGCTAAACAGCAAAGGGATGAAAATGCACAAAAGGATATAGCTCTAGGAACTCAAACTCCAATAGAGAGCTTTATTCTCAGGCCTCAGGAAAAAGAAAAGAGCAATAAGGGACATGAGAGGCGAGCACCTCTCCACATATCAAGTAACTCATGATGAAAATTCGATCTTGGAACAACAGGGGATTAGGGCACCCCTCAAAGGTAGTTGCCCTCAAGGATCTAATACACATCGAGAACCCTGAAATCATGCTCATACAAGAAACAAAGCAAGATCAAAGTGAAATGAACAAAGTAATTAGTTAGCAGAAGCATTTTTGTGGAAGTATAAGTGAGGCAAGAGGAGCCTCAGGTGGCATAGCAACTTTATGGGACAACAACAAATGGATGTGCAGCTCTACCAATATTCAACAAAACTGGATCCGAACTGCTCTTGAAAGTAGAACTGGAGGCCAATCTGTAACTGTGTATAATGTGTACGCCCCAAATCAATACAAAGAAAAAGAGATTTGCTGGGACACCCTGAAAGCAAGCATAGAAATAGACCAGAACACTAACCTCATTGTAGCAGGAGATTTTAACCTGGTGCTGCACGCAAATGAAAAAAGAGGAGGTAACTTCACTTCTGATCCTTTCAGAAGTCGATTAGAGGCCATAATCCGGGATCACAATCTAGTCGATATCAGGCCCAAAACTCGTAGATATACCTGGAGCAACAGACAAATTGGCACCAACAACATCATGGAACGGCTTGATCGATTCCTTGTCAGCATAGAATACCTCTCCACTTTCTCAATAGGGTACTCAAGCATCCTCAATGTGTCAGCCTCTGACCACTATCCGATAACGCTAAATCTCCAAAGTCATTGTCCTCTCGGGCCCATTCCCTTCAAGTATAGCGCAATATGGAATCGGATACCAGCTGCAAAAGAGGTGGTGCAAGCGGCATGGGTCCATCATGTAGAGGGATCTCCGACTTATATCTGGGAGACAAAGCTAAAAAGAGTAAGGCAGGATTTAAAGAATTGGGCAAAGAGCAATTATCAAGAGCCTGAGCTAAATAAAAAGAAAATCAAGCAAGAGCTGGAGGAGGTGCAACAAAGAATTGAAATGCAAGGGCTATCCCAACAGAACAAGGAACAAGAAGGCAAATTCTATGCACAACTGAACCAAATCCTCAGGGATGAAGAAACAAAGTGGAGATTGAAATCAAGGCAACTCTGGTTGCAGGAAGGAGATAAAAACATTGCTTACTTTCATAATCAAGCTACTGTGCGAAAGCTCAGAAACACAGTGAGCACTATAGTGGACTGAAGACAAAGGCGCATAAGACTACTCAAGCATGCTCCAGTATATGCCTAAAATGGTTACACAAGAAATGAACAGCAAACTCATGAAAGAAGTAGAAGAAGAGGAAATCAAGGTAGCCATCTGGAGTTTACATCCAGATAAGGCACCAGGACCGGATGGATTCCCCATTTGCTTCTATCGGGAATACTGGACAATGATAAAAAAAGATCTCTTAAAGATGATTCGTTGGGTAATGAAAAAAGGTAAAATGGGAGGATTTACTAATTCCACTTATCTAGCTCTGATACTGAAAGAAAATCGTCCTTCCTCCTTCTCGAGGTTCTGACCAATTTCATTATGTAACTCAGCTTATAAAATCATCTCAAAAATTTTAGCAATCCAGCTCAAACCCCTTCTCCTTTCCGTGATCTCCGAAAATCAAGGGGGATTCCTCTCCAACAGGTATATTTCTGATTCTGTCCTTCTTGTACAAGAGGCCATCCACTCGAGCTTAACCAGGAAGGAAAAAGGATTCGTTCTAAAGCTGGATCTTGCAAATGCCTTCGACATAGTAAGGCACTCCTATCTATATGTTGTCCTTCATAAAATGGGATTTGACCCCTATTTCACCACTATGATCGCTGCATGCATAACTGGGCCTTGGATATCCCCCTTGATAAATGGGAGACCATGTTCAGCCTTCCAATCACCCCATGGTCTCAGACAAGGTTGTCCGCTTTCGCCTTCTCTGTTCATCCTCATGGCCGAATCATTCAGTCAAGAATTGGACTACAACCGGAGAGTAGGATTAATAACATGCATCAAGATTGAACAAGGAGCAAAGAACATCAATCATTCACAGTTTGCGGATGATACTTTGTTGATAGGAGGAGCCTCCACAACAATAGCAAGGAGATTTAAAAAGATCTTGGACCAATTTATTGATTACTCAGGAGGGAAATTCAACCAGGCAAAAAGTTGTATCTATGGATGGAATACAGCAAATCACACCATTCACAGTATCACAAGCATATTTGGAGTTCCTAGCAGACTAATTTGGAATCATTTTTCCTTTTTAGGAATGCCAGTTAGTTTGGGGCCCCTGAAAGCTAACACCTGGAATGAGATACTTGACAAAATAGAGAGGAAAGTGCAACAATGGGGCACAATGTGGCTGAATCCAACAGGAAGGCTAATTCTCCTAAAATCAGGTATTACATCTCTTCCCATATATCGCTTTTCTTTATATCATGCCCCTGCTATTTTCCATCAGAAAATGGAAAGAGTTCTCAGACACTTCCTCTGGCAAGGAGGGAAGATGGTCAAAAACAAATTCAATCTAGTAGGCTGGAAGAACATAATCCAAACTCAGGAAAAAGGGGGATTGGGCATCAGGTCCCCAAGACTTCTCAACTTGGCACTAGGAGCAAAAATTGTATGGAGATTGATCACAGGTCCAACAGCGTGGTGGAAGAAGGTTCTAGAGGTAAAATACTTAAATTGTACAAGGAAGTAGCTCTTGGATTCTAATATACCTAACAGAGATTGCACAAAAATTTGGCAACTCTGTAAGAAGGCAATTCCCTTTATGCGTCAAAACATCTCTAAGGTCCCAGGCAGGGGAAACAGTATCAACTTCTCTAATGACAAAATCCTTGGGCAGCAACCTATGGGATCAGAAGCAGAGGTAATCCCGGTCATAACCTGGCTTAACAATAAAGGGCTCTATCATCTGTCCCAAATATCAAAATGGGACACCCACACTCATGCATGGATAGGATGGAATCTTCCGGACCCCCCCAATGTGCTAGAAGCCAGCCTCAACGCTCTAAAGAAGCTTCTCCACAACAAAGCTCCGGTTCAAGAAGACACTTTGAATGGGTATCGATGGGATCCAACAGGTACCCAATACATAGTAAAAGCTGGACACCAATATCTTTGTGACAGCATCTATCAAACGGAAACTTGGAACTAATGGAAAATAGTATGGAAAGCAGAAGCGCCCCCCAAGGTCAAGCTCTTTATTTGGCTACTCCTGAAAGGGAAAACATTAACAGTGGAGAATCTAAGAAAGAGAGGTATAATGGGCCCATCCAGGTGCCCAAACTGCTGCAGATCAGAGGAAACAATGCAACACTTATTTGTAGAATGTCCAGTGGCCGAAGAATGCTGGAAGAAGATGGCCTCAATTGGAGAGTCAACCTGGGAACCTCAGAACACCATTGCAGAAACGATCCACAAATGGAGGAAGAACTGTCCTTGGAAAGAAAAAAGAAGCCAACTGGCGCAAAGAGTATGGAACACTATACCATTCACTCTTCTATGGCGCATTTGGCTAGCAAGAAATGGCGAGGTCTTCTAGGAGAAAGGATTCAGCATCAGGAAGATTTGTCATAAAGCCAAAATGCTGGCTCTTGAAGCAATCACAAATCACACCAGCAGCAAGATCGATGCAACAAATTACAGTGTAGAAGAGATAAACTTCCTCAGCTACGTCCTGGAGAATATTCCCAGCACAAGAAACTAGCAAGTGGGGGATAAAGGCAAAAGAAACAAACAGGGGTTGGAAACTGAGACTAAAGGAGGAGGAATTTTCTAATTGGCTGAGCAACTGCAATAGGTTTTTTTTATTCTTTGATGGTGTAGCTAAATCGAATCTGGGTCTGTCTGGTGCAGGGGGCCTTATTTATAATGCGAACGGAGATTGCATCCTTCGTTATGAATGGGGACTTGGGGAAAATTCCAACAACAGAGCAGAAGGACTTGCCTTGTTCCAGGGGCTCACCCAATTAATCAAGCTTGGGATAAAGAAGCCAGTAGTGCTTGGGGACTCCTCAATAAGTATTCGCCTAATGGTATATCGCCAGAGTACCCCAAACATTCTCCTCCAGCAAATAAATCAGCGTAACCAAATCCTTCACACGACAATGGAAGAGGTCAGCTATTATCACATCCTACGTGGCTTGAACAAGGAAGCGGATAAGCACGCCAACAAAGCTTGTGAACGACCCATTGGCAGTCTGAGCTGTAACTCCAGCGTGACCCTTCAACCTTTACCATGACCATTACAACTTCAGTCAACAACAGACGACCGCCATCAGACAGAACTAGAGAGAAAGCTCAAGTAATCCGTGTCGGTGACAGAATAGGACATCTAGATAGGATTTTTCCCAGAATTGCAATCAGGAAGGCATCCTGAAGCATGCGAAGTCACAAGATTTCAAGCGAGAAATGTCCCTTCAGATCGGCCCTCCATGCTCTGCGAGATCTGCAGCTGATCACTCAACGGATGTGCAATCCCGTGATTCAAAGCAATACATCTTCCGGCCCTCGAAGTGCACAGGTAAACTCTATATATACAGCAGAGAATAGACCCCTCCAACACGTTCAGCAAGGTTGCCCGGGTAATTTTTGGCAATACTATGTCTGGCTTAGTGCGAATCCTCAAGTTGAAGTAGCAGCCTGCTATTACCATGTTAGTGAGCCAAAGCCGACTGTTTCAGTAGCAGAGACTTCAGAAAGGGAGTCGCTTGAGATAATGGCTCGCTCAGAAGACTGCCTTCACTGTGTAGACCTTCAAGCAGAATTTGAGGAGTTAAGGGAGCAGCATCGTATCATGGAGGACCAGGTCAAGAGCTTAGAGACAAGAATGGAAGATCAGTATAGGATACTGAATGAAAAATACAGGACAGAGATCAATCTTTTTCTGCACAGAGTGTCATCCCTCCATGAACAGTTCAGAAACCTGGCGAACCGTTGCAGTCACGAAGAAGAGTCGATTACAATCCCACAATACATGATGGACAAAAAGAACAAGGAAGCTCCTAGCTCCTCCAGTGAAAAGCAGATGGAGCCAGACCCAAATCCAGAAGAGTCCACGGCTAGACAGATCAATCATATAGATATAGATTAAATATGTTGTGTAGCTGTAAATTTTGGTCTTTACAATTTGTTAGGATCTACAGCAGTTTAGGAAGTTTTAGAGGTAGAACTACTAGAACAAGGATCAAGGAAGGGTCCCATTTTGTAATTCCTTTGATCCAAGATATCCAGAAAGTATTGTTTGTATGGAGAACTGACTCCTTTTTTCAGTCCATAATATAGCAACCGAAATTTGTCTAAAAAAAAATAATTATTAATTTAATATCTTAAATTAATAATTATTTTATTCCAACTTTATAACCTATGATAATATTTTATTTTTGGATCATCTAACATTCCCCCCTATGATCCAAAGATACATTACAACCGGTACCAAGTTCATCCCTGAACTTAGTATATTTTATTCTGCCAAGTGGTTTTGTGAAAATTTCTAAGATCTGAACTTTGGAAGGACAATAAACTGGCTTGAGGATATATTTGGCAATGAGAGATCTAATATGATGATACTTGGTGTCCACATGCTTTGTTTTCGAATGAAAAATTGGGTTCTTTGCAATTTTGATGGCTAACTGGCTATCAATGAATAATGATGTAGCTTCTGTCTGAGAAATGCCCAAGTCCTGCAAAATTTTGTGCAACCAAACAATTTCACCTATTGCTTCCCATGTTGAAATGTACTCTGCTTCTGCTGAAGAAGTGGCCACTATAGCTTTTTTTTTACAACTCCAAGATACTAATGCTGACCCCATGTTCATTAAATAACTTGACGTTGATGCTCGATCATCAACACTTCTAGCAAAGTTGGCATCAGAATATCCACCAAGTATAAAGTTTTTAGTCTTTGTGTAAAGAAGACCAAAATATTTTGTTCCTTGGATATATCAAAGAACTCTTTTGGCTACATTCCAATGGCTATCTTGTGGTTCCTGCATAAAACATGAAAGAATATTGACTGCATAAGATAGATCAAGGCAAGTATTTTTCAAATAAATCAAGCTGCCAGTCAACTATCTGTAAGTAGTACCGTCCATCTTCCCCCCCTTCAAGTTTTGAAAGTTTCAAGTTTTGCTCCATGGGGGTAAGAACGAGCTTGCAATCCTGCATGCCAAATCATTGAAGAACCTCTGCTACATACTTACTCTGAGAAATGAAAATATGATGTGGATAATGGAAGACTTCAAATCCAAGATAGTAGTGAAGTAATCCCAAATTTGTCATCTTAAAACCTGCATGTAACTCCTTTTTCACCTGTGTAATATGATCATCATGGTTGCCATTAATGATCAAATCATCTACATACATAAAAAGAATTACCAAATATTTTCCCTGTTGTCGCACATACAAAGTATTATCAGATTCACTTCATTGAAAACCAACTCTCTTAAGGTATTCATCCATCTTTGCATACCAAGCTCGGGGAGCTTGGTTTAATCCATATAAAGCCTTGATCAATTTGCAGACTTTATGTTCTTATCCTTCAATTTCAAAACCTGGCGATTGTGTCATATACACTTCCTCTTGTAAATCCCCATCGATAAAATCACTATTCACATCCATTTGATGAACTTTCCATCCTCTCTGAGCAGTCAATGCAAGTGTTAATTCGATGGTGTTCCATTTAGTTGTAGGAGCAAAAGTTTCCTTATAATCAATGCCTTCCTGCTGTGCAAAACCTTTTGTGACAAGTCGTGCTTTATACTTTTCAAGTTCTCCCTTTTGATTATAATTAATTCTGTAAACCCATTTTCATCCTATGGGTTTAACATTTTGTGGACAATCAAAAAGTTTCCAAGTGTTGTTTTCAGTTACTGCTTGATATTCTTCAACCATAGCCTGTTGCCATTCTTTATGTTTTACTTTTTCTTTGTATGTGGAAGGTTCAGTAAAATCATTTGCTAACAAGGCAAAATTGCCTTCACTTCTATGTTTCCTTCTGGTGCCTGTTTTATTCTGCTCATCGGGATTTACATCTTTCAAAAGTTGAACTGCTCATTTTGGTAGTTGGTGCTCACTTGTTTGTGATTCTAAAAATTCTCCATCATTGTAAAGAGGATTAATATAAACTGATGTTATTCATCCAGGTGAAGAGTCTGGAGAATCATTGTCAGAAGAACTACTACTGCTTGGAGATGCGGATGAACTGCTAGAAGACCTAGATGATGTTGTTGAAGTAGATGGACTAGATGACTCATCTTCAGAGGAAGGAAAATGAAGTTCATACCAATTTGGTGAAGTTGTTTGACTTTGCATTTTTCCTTTTCTTTTATAGCCCTTATTTTCTAACTTTTGAAGAAGATTTTCAATTTCTTCAGCACTCTTACTCTCAATTTCATCAAAAATGACATCCCTACTCACAATTAATTTTCCATTGGTCAAAAGATGATACCATTTCTTCTCATCAAAATAGCCAATCATTGTGCATTTCAAACTTATTGAGTCAAGCTTAGTTTGTTTTTCTTTCGGAACTAAGGCATAACATACTAATCCAAAAACTCGAAGATGTTTAACTCGAGGTTTGAAACCAAACAAAGCTTCATAAGGTGTGATTCCATCTAAAGAAGTAGCTGGAGATCTATTTCTTAAGTAGACAGTTGTATGTATTGCTTCTACCCAATATGTTGGACTTAACCTCTTGAAAGTTAACATGGATTGTACCATTCCTAACAAAGTGTGATTCATTCTTTCGACTACTTAATTTTGCTGTGGAGTGTAAAACTTTGTAAGATTTCATCTTATGCCATTTTCACTGCAATAAGTTTTGAATTCATTTGAAGTGAATTCCCCCCCATTATCTGTCTTGAGAGTACCTATCTTTTCTTTGACTTCATTTTCAACAAGTTGGCGAAAAATTTTAAACTTCTCAAATGCTTCTGACTTGTTCTTCAATAAGTAAACCCATGTCATTCTGCTGAAATCATCAATGAATAGTAAGAAATATTTGCAACCACCAAAGGAAGTTTGTAGTGGTCCACAAACATCATTGTGAACTAGTTTTAGCCGCCTGTTTGCGCACCATGAACTTGTTGGAAAACTTTCTCGACTTTGTTTGCCATAAATGCAAGATTCACATTTTTCCTTTTCCCTTTTGAAAGTTGGCAGTCCCTTTACCATTCCTTGTTTCTGCAATTGAGAAAGACTCTCAAAATTTAAATTTCCATATCTTACATGCCATAGTCTTATAGGTGAAATACATGTAGTCACTACCCCTGCAAAATCAAAATGCCTTGGAATAATTGTCCCTTTCACCCATAACAGTTTTCCATCTTCATAACCTATCATGATAGTTTTCAAGTTCTGTTTGACTGAATTAATATTGACTAAACCATCTTCCATAATCACCTAATGTCATGCTTATCGAATCGTGACTAAAGAGAGAAAATTTTTATTAAAAGTTGGTACATACCATACATTGGAAATCATTTTTTCTCCAATGCCAGGGAGAAAAATTTAACTGCTCCTTTTCCATAAGGAGTATGTTTTGTATCATCTTCAAGAAAAATGGAATTAAGTTGGCAATCTTGAAAATTCCAAAAACATTCACATCAACAAGTCATGTGCTAAGTTGCCCCTGAATCCAAGATCCATGCATCTTCATAGTCACTTCTAAGACGATATGAAAGTTATAACGCTGGTGAGGAAGTAAAAAAATATTCTGAGTTATCATCATCTTGATCATTTGCAAAATGAGTTGAGTGCTAATGAAACTTGGTAATTTTATTAAGAGAAGTTCGACAATCTTCAACATAATGGCTAACTTTGTTACATCTTCGACACACAATTTGAATTAAGTCTCTTCCTCTTCCTGAATATTTTCCTTTGCCTCTTCTTTGACTTCCATTTGGAGATTGTCCTCTACCTTGATTATTATTTCCTTGCCCTTGAAAATTGCCTCTTCCTTGGTTGTTTCCTCTACCTTGAAAATTACTCCTTCCTGAACTATTGCCTCTATTAAAGTTGTTTCCTCTACTTTGGCTTCGACATTGACTTTGTACATTATGTGCTACTTGATTCTAATTGATATCCCCTCTACCTCTACCTTGAGAACTATTTGCTGATAATTTACTAGTGATGGCCTCTGTGAAAAAAACATCTTCACCAACTTCCTTCTTCTTCCCAAAGGTTTTATCATGTTGAGTCAACATTTCACAGAGCTCATCAAAATTTAGTTTCTCTAATTTCCCAGTTAATTGTAGAGTCTCCAAAAAATGCGTGTAGGAAGAAGGAAGTCCAACAATTACAATTGTGACCATAAAGCTATCATGTATTGCTGGAAAACTAGCATTAATGACTTCCTGCCTAATATTTTTAAGTCTTGAGATATATTCAAGAACATCACCTCCTTCAGTTAATTTTTGTTGCAACAATTTTGATTGTAGATCAACTTTCTTTGATTCAGGCTGAGTATCAAGGAGGTCTTTAAAAATTTTCAAAACGGACCATACATCTATAGCATTTTCTATATGGACATACATTTCATCATTGACAAAAGATTTAATAAGAGCTAAGGCTTTGGCATTCTTAAGTTTCCATTTTGCTAGTGCAGCTGCATCTGTGGATTTATTTGGCTTAATATCACCATCACATATACCCTGCCATAATTCATTTTAAATGAGAGTGCTTTCGATGAGGCGAAGCCATGTTTTATAGGATTTTGTACCTTTAAGTTTGTCAGAATCAGAGAACAAATTAATCAACTTTGACATTGTAGCGTTGAAGCTTCACACCAAAAATCAAACTTAGAAGAAAAAATATCAAAATGGGCAACACAACATGCAACACACAATGCAATAAAAAAAAACGATCTATTAGGGCTTGGTCTTGACCCTCGTATACTCGTTGAAACAGGGGAAAAATGACTAAGCTTTGCACTTGGCTCTAGTCAATTTCTCAAAAATTACAAGGTAACTTTCGAAATTTGACTTTTCCAATGAGCCTCTTTTAAAACTTGGTAAAATAATAGTTCTCACCCCCCCCCCCCCAAAAAAAAAAAAAGTAAAATTACTTTGAGTTACACTTATCCCTTCAAAAAATTACAATTGAAATCCCCTTATTACTCCAAAAATTTACAAATATCGTTATTACTCCACAAACAATAAATTCACAAAATTAAAAAATCACCAGACCTCTCCAAAATACAATATTCCTTATTTCTCTATTACAAAAAAACTTTATGATCCACCTTATTTCTCCATTACAAAAAAAAAAATTATTATCTTTTAAGGCTCCCATTAAAAAAAAAGGTGAATTTTATGTGAAGTTTAAAGCATACATAATGCCTTTTAAAAAACCACATCCTTTGACCATTTAAAATAATTTACGGTGCATGCTTTTAGCAATCCACATTGGCTTCTTGCTGGCAGGTTGGCTGACCTAGCGTCTTGCTGGTAGGTTGGCTCACACTGGCTTCACATTGGCTGGCTATATAAGGAAACACTCAAACATATAATTTTATTAAATTAATTCTCTCCAAAATTTTTAAATGTTCCTCATCGCCGGTCTTTTATTTTTTAGCAATGCCAAACTGTTCAGTAGAGAACTATACAGTCATTCAATGCTCAACACTGGTCTCCACGCTCTAATATACAAATATAACCCACACAAAAAGGTTCCTGCATAGACTACAAGCTCCTTCGATGTAGTTTAAACTCAGACTTCAATACAAATTTCCAACGTAAACTGGTCAGATTTTAACGCACATTTCTAACATAGATTGCATTCAATTCTTCAATCACCGCTTGTACTATTGGATGAAGAATTAGGTGCTAGTAGCAGTTCTCTTTTCATTTGAAATATAGGATCTGAAGATTACAGGAAATGCAATATGCAGATAAACCAATAAACATGGTAAAATACAATTCCTGCATGGAGGGAAAATGGGTGAGATGGAGGCATAGAAAGCCTCCCCTTGCACGCTTCAGACAGTGAGATGAAATTACATGCTCCAGTGAATTGAAAGGTTTTAGGTACTGCTTCAAAAAATTGTGAGCCAATGGCTTTCTTTAGAAGACTGAGAGGTTTTCTGCTATGGCTTCCAACAAGTGCCTCATTTCTTCAACGCTTTGATTAACGTATCAAACTTTCAATATTACAATCAATAATAAAAAAATACCATCCAACTTTCCACAAATTCCAACATCGACGTATGTTCCAGCATCAAAGAATTAACAAAATCAATTTGTAGATTAAATATCTAAAATCAGTAAGAATTTTTTTTTGTTTGTTGAAGACAAAACTGGACAATTTCATACCAATCATTTGCTGATCCATTTAATGGAGTTTTCCAAAAACCTGTAGAGCTGGAATCTCCTCTTCACATCCACTGTAGTATTACTAGAGCTCTGATACCACAATAATGGCAGAACTGTCCTCAGACACATAATTCTATTAATAAAAAAAAAACAATTACGTATTTGATTTTGCAAAAGTTTACACCCGAACAACCAAACACTCTTGCAATGAGCTATTTATAAGCTCAATGTCCTAACTACCTCTAATTATGGATCACTTATTAAATAACAAGTGCCCATTTACAATAAATACTATTCAAAACAACTAGCTAACAAATCTCCTAAAATAGAGCCTAAGATACGACACATTTGGAGAGTCATATCTTGTTACAACAATATACTAATTCTAAATGTATCCATTAAATAATTAAATATTCTAGAATAATAATTATTAATTTAATATCTTAAATTAATAATTATTTTATTCCAACTTTATAACCTATGATAATATTTTATTTTTTGGATCATCTAACAAAAAAGTTGCAATTCTTAGATTATGACATGAATATGCACAATATTTCAATAGGAAAAGGACATGGTTTAAGCAACATTTCTAAAACGTCCATTGAAAACTCTACTTAAGATGAGGTTTTCGGGTCAAGTACTATGCAATTAACAAATCAATATTTATACAATCCTACATAATTTTAACGAATTGTTTTTTGTTTGAAAAGTAAAAATAAGATGAAAATGCTTAACACTGATAATCAAATTCAAATGAAATATTTTTCCATTTGAAATTCTTCCTCATTATTTATTATTATTTTCCACAAGTTATCTTGCTTATATGTTAGAATCTATAAAGTTTTAATGGCCTCATAACTAATTTTACTTTAAAAAATATATGTAAAATAACAATAATTATTTAAATTTGTATGAAAATAAATTTCAAATTAATTAACGTAAAGCAATATTCATTAAAAAATAATGGAAATATATAAACAATATAAATTTGCACTAGAAGCATCATGGAACCCAAAAAATCATAGGTTTTATGAAGTTCCATTTAAATATCAAATCGTGCAAGCATGCCAAAGCATTTTTGGATAAACTCATGTGGTTGTTTCTTTGCTAGCTGCATGGATCTGCCAAAGTCAAAACTAAACAACACGTGGACCACATCACATTCAATGGGCTGAAATTTTGTGACAGGAAAATATTGGTAGCTTGTTTTTGAGCCTCTCCAACCTTAAGTGGGAAGTTTTGGAGCCTCCAAAGAACTCCTCATGTATCATCCCAATCACCTATCTCACTAATGAGCCAAGGAGGAGCCATGAGCTAATTTTGAGTCTATAAATACCAAGGATTTAGATCCAAAAATAAAAAGAGGTGAGAGCAAAGTTATGATATTGTTAGGTACCCATCCAACTCCCCTCTCATTTTCGAAATGATATGGGCCCCTCCCTTGATTTGTATGTTTCTTTCTGATTTTCACAATTAGTTTTGAACTCAAATGATTGATAACAGTTTGAAGTATGGATTTTAATTTGGATTGTGAGATGACCTTTTGTTTACGATTGAAGTCTTGCTCTAACCAAATTGAATACTTGTATTCAGTTTGTTGACCTTGTTTACTAGTTTCTTTTTTAACCATTAGAGGAAATTCTAGCCTAAAAGTGCCCATGAAATTTTCATGTAATTTCCATGTCATAATATGTAAACCAATAAAAGTCCTTTAAATTTAAAAAGAGGTTCATATAAATATTTTGGAAGGAAAAGATTAAAAACTATTTTTTTTAATTGTATTTTTGGCTTATGTCCTTACAAGGCTATTAAAATTTCAAATGTAGGCACTCGTTGGATGAAAAATTAAATTATACATCCAACGAGTACCCATTATGCATACTTTTGAGAAGACCCACATTGAAAAAATTGAAGATACATTAAAAAAACACACTTTTTTAACATATCTTCAATTTGTATTAATGTGGGTGTTGGCCCTCATTTTTTATCCATTTTTTCTTAAGAAAACACACTTAACTTTTATATTACCTATCCATTTTCCATCATATACACCCCATTTTGATCTATTTATGCATATTCAGGTATATAAATTTAGTTTTGCAATTTGTAGATGTTTTTATGAAATTTAATTTTAAGTGCAATTTTTAGACAGGATCAGAAATTCCTGTAATGGCTTCATGGATGTCATATTTGCAGTACACTTGGGCATGAGATGAGCACATTTCTAGGAAGCTTGGGAACTAGGATTGAACTAACTCCTATTGGTTTAGTCAAAACAAGCTTAAAGAGGCTCGATGAAAGCTAGTCAAATAGGACCAGTCATTCAGGAAATGCCTAAGGAATAGGGTAGTCTTATGATTTCATGGGATTTTCCATATTTTTAGTGATAGGATGGATTATTTCAACTTGGATAGATGGGATATAGATAGATATATTTGTTAGAGACATTTTAGATGAGTTTGTTTTATATTTTTCTATTTAAGCCAAAATATTGAAGACTTATGATATGTAGAATTTGTATAATTTCATATTGAGACTTCTGAATACTTTGAGTTAATTTGAGGAACCTGTTCTATATTCATTTTGTTGTTCAATGGTGTGGATGTTTGACTGATTTTGCAGTAGCCGATAGTCTCTTCAAGTGTGCAAGGAAAGGGTGGAGGGCCCCAACTCCAAGCTAAGTACACTTCATGGTTAGTCTAGTTTGATTTTCATAAACTAGTTTTGCTTTAGATTTTTTACTTGATTTGATGTATGATGATTTATTATGTTTTCTGATGAATCTTGGTTTATTTATTATCTTTATATGAAGGAACAGCCCAGTGTTCAAGTTGAACCCACTTTCTATTAGATTAATGAATAAAAACTAAATTCATCTTTCTTGCTTTCAAGTAATTTTCTAAATTTGTAATTTTCTAACAATGGCATTAATGATGAATGAATTTGTGATGAAGAAAAATGAGGACCTCCTTAGTTAGGAGCCTCTTTCATTATTTTTTTATGAATCTTAAGCTATTTTCCATTAGTGGTTTTTGATTTCTGTTCATAAAGTAGTATTCTAGAAGGAGGACAAATCTAGTTCTCCTAAGTTAGGAGCCACTTCTCCTATTTATTACATAATGAATTAGAAATTACTTAGTTGAATTTTATATTTGTAATATGAAATTATAATTAGTGTATAGTTGAATTTCCTTAAGTTTCCATAACTTATCTTCTAAAAGTCGATTATAGTTGATATCCATACATTTTGGAATGCTTCTAAGTTCTACAAACCTGGATTGCTAATGAAATACTTGTGTTAATTTACTCTATAAATTAGCCCCACAGTGGGTCTTCTCAAAAGTATGCATAATAGGTACTTTTTGGATGTGGACTTTAATTTTGCATCCAATGAGTGACTACACTTGAAGTTTGAGTAAACCTATAAGGAGATAATCTAAAAATACAATTAAAAAATAGTTTTCTTCTTTTCCCTCCAAAACTTGTAACTCTTATTTTATTATTTTAACTATTATTTAATTATTTTTTTCTTAGGATGACACTTTTAAGCTGAAATTTATTCTAATGATGAGGTTCCCTATTAATTTATGTTGTAATAAGAACTTTACCTATGTGTTTTGAGTCACATTATGCGGTTATAAGTTTATTTAACCTAGTCAACATGTTCTTATTAAATTTCCATTATTGTTTATGTATATACTTTAATTTTGATTTATGTTTCACATTGCATGCAAGTCAGGATTCTGTTTACATTTTCATGGGTTATATGAATTATACTGGTCTCAAACCTTAGTATGAAAATGGTTTATTACCACATGAGAAAGGTTTTATTTTAAATCCCATGCTATTGACATTTCGATTTCATGAGTTTTATTGATCTCACATCCCATATTAATGTGGGTCTATTTATTTTGACAAAAAAATGTGTGTTTATATTTTAAACCTTGTCATTTCATGACCTCGTCAACAAAATGGCACTATAAGGAGGGAATACTCAACTTTAAATGGCTAAGGGTAGCCATAAGAAATAAATTTCCAGGTCTCCTATTGTCACAAGAAGTCATACATACCCTCCCCTAGCTAAGACTTCCTCTAGTTCTCAACCTCAACCTAAATAGGTAAAAAATAAATGCACAACTCAAACTCATTAACAAGTTAGATATAAGATTGAAGAGTGTTTACAAAGGTCTCATGAAGTTATTTTCAGAACTCAAGAGAGATTAGGACGAGCAAGGTATATTGAGAGACAATTATCTCAACATCTCATTACTATTTTTTATTTCCATCTAGAAGAACCTTCAGTACTGGATTCCAATGAAGATAATACTCACACTGCAAGCATTACTAATGATAGGCTGCATGATATATTGGCTAGTAGAATCATCAACATTAATTAATCAACATCTGAGCTACCTAATGGTGAAATCTAACCAACCAACTGTGTTTGGAGGTTTTGGTCCACCACCTAGCTCACCATCTTCTCCTGAAGATTCCTCTAGTGAGGAAATTATTTTTTAGTCATCTAAATCTGATGGATCTGCAAGAATGGCTAATAATTAGTGCAATCTAGGAACTAACCAGGGTAACTAGCCAAACAAACTTGTCGCTCCATGGTTTTTTCAAGATGTTGTCTTTATCCCAATGGACAACATCCTCTTCCCATAAACCCTCATAAATTTCTCCCCAAGTTTGATCCTAATTCTAAGCAACTAGCTAAAGATCATACTAAATCTTTCATGCTAGCTATTAGATAGAAAAGTGTCCGATGTAGAGATGTAGTTTGTAGGTTGTTCCCCTACACATTTGAGGGCAAGGATACAACTTGGTACTCCGTGCAACCCCCTCAAAGAATCATCTCTTGAGCACAATTCGAAACTGGATTCTTAGATAAATTCATAGATGATAGGACTCCAAAAATCATAGCCATGGAGTTTTCAAATATCAAAATGGAGAACAAAGAAAAGGTGAACGATTTTAACATAATATTCCTTTCATTAAAAGATAAAATTCCCAATGATTCTATGCCTACCCAGAATTTGATAGTTTCCTACTACTTTAAAGCCTTTCCTACTAAGATTTCTATGTGGGTGAAGAGGGCCCAAAATGCCACTTCGCAAGCAACCTTTGAGGAGGATATCTCTATCGAGAAAGATATTCTTAGCTTGAAACCTAATTTTTATGAATAAAGTGACCCAACATCATCATCTAGTAAAAAAATTGAATTGAAGCAACTTGCCAAAAAGAGGGAAACATCTCATTTTGATATAGAAAGGTTTTAGAAAGATCTTAACAAATTGTCTAATCTTGAGAAAAATTTAGTAGAAGGAGCTTGTAATAGGACAAATTTTAAAAATCCTTATATGAAGCCATTTCAAAATAATTATGTTCCCACAAATGAAGGCTTTACTGTTGAAGGCTTATTAGACACTTTATAATAAATGATTGTTGATTCTACTTTAGACACGGGGGCTTCACTCAATGAACCTCTAGCATATCACGTGCATTCATGGCATACTAAACAATACCCTTAATTTGACTACATATTGGAAAATACCTCTAAAAATCACATTATTTAACCCCATACCAATGTAAAGCCAATACACCTTCCCAATTTAAAAAACGCCTACTTTCACTAGATATTGTAGGTATCCATTTTTCCATTAACAACTTTTATACCCCTTTCTATTTTCTATTAATTTTGAGCTTCATTTTTTATTCTTGCCAATATAAAAACCCTTTACCCCTTATTATATGCTCAATATATTATGTCAATTTTTCTTCAATATATATCCCCTAATATGAATGCACGTGGTATGGTATTATTACCCAGTGAAGCCCCTATGACTTTAGATGATAATGACACAAAGCATGCTAAAAATGATATTGATGAAGATGATAATCAACCACCCTATGTTATGGGTAATTTTTTAGACATGTAATATGAATATGATCATGATTCAATCATTTCCAACCAACACCAATATAACACACACAATGGGCTTGCTGAAAATCAAAATTCTTTACCTGCTCATAAGGTGAAGAACTATAAAAAGAAGCAAGAAAATACTTAGAAAATTGTTGTTATAAAATAGAACATGATTCAATCAATGATTTGAAAAAATAGAAAATATAACATTTCATTGTTTGAGTTGCTTAAAATACCTTTGATACAACAGAAAGTTCAACAACATTTTGCTGAAAATCTTGGTAAAAATAAAGCTTCTCAAAATGAAAATGTTTCTAGTTTTAAAAACTATTCACATGAACATGTGAAGATTTTAACATATCCTCCAGAAAATTCTCCTACACAGGAAAAGGAAACCTCCTCCTTTCTTTCTTACGTTTGATATATTTAACCATAATTTCCACAATTGCATGATAGATTTAGGGGCTTCCCCAAATGTCATGCTTCTCTCTGTATGTAAGAAACTTAATAACTAAATGAAGCCATTCGAGGAAAAAATTGTAATGGCTTGATTGAACAAATGTAAAAGTCATAGGATAACTTAATGGAGTACTAATTATACCGTCCTTAGATCATAGAGTTCACCAAACCATCAACATAGTTATTGAAAACATACCAGAAGCATATGGTTTATTCCCAATCTAGAATTGGATGCAACAACTAAAAGGGTATATGGATACAAACTTAACTCATTTGTGGCTACCTTCGAAAGGGAACCCAATAAAATTAGATTCAATAGAGAAAAATATATGAAACATGTTATTATTGATATTTATGGTCCAAATGAGCTAAATGTGTTTAATGATTCTTTAAATATTGATTCATTTTTTGGAAACTTTCCTAGTGAAATTTCTCCTTTCACTAAGAGTGACCAACAATTTAAACTATTGATCACTAATAAATTAGTAACTGTTAGGATTCCAAGAAACTCTCCTAGGTTGTAGCTCGGAGATGCCTAGTAACATATAAATTCAACTATTGTTCCAGGTTTAATGGAAGGAATGATGGTTTGGTTTAAGTCAGATAACCACTTTCACTTTGTTTCACTCCAGACATGCATGAACACCCTTAGAATACAAGGCTTTAGACCACCAATGCTCATAGTTTTAGATGTTAAGTGAATATGGAGAATACTAACCACGCCAACAGATGCACAAGACCATGTGATGGCCGGCTACAACTAGTAAAGAAACCTGTAAATCTAATCTATTAATGCAAGGACATGATGATAGCTCTCTTGCATTAGATAGAAAGAAACCTGAGCAACCTATTCAGTGATGCAATCAATACTTTAACACAGAGATAAGATGACAGTTATCAAGTGCTAAAGACCAGGAGCTCAAGAATACATCATATTAGGCACAAGCTTAGAATAAGAAGAAAATGGACAATGAGAAATTAACATCAAAAGAAGATTGTATTAGCTGAAAATGAAGATAAGACACTGCAAGTGACAAAATGTCTACAGTCTCCAGAAGTTTAACCTTACATCAAATGCCAACCCTGATTACATCTTGTTTCTGGATATTTATAGGTTTACAATACTAAGGCACTTGGCTGTTTAGGTATGGAGGGATCATAATTGACCACCAACCACATTTAACTACCTGATGGAGTCTCTGAATGTGTTTGCTTGCTTCAATGAGTGAATCTGATTTGTTTAGGTGCTGTAATGTCCTTTTAGGTGGTTTGAGTGCTCGTATCAGTGGAGTCCATGACTGATAAATTCAGTTACAGAGTCGTTCTTGTCCTTTTCTCCCTTGGCCATGCTTTCTGTTAAATATGGTTGTTGGGGGTCTAACAGTGACTAATGTAAGCATAGTTGGTCATCTCCTTCTTGTGGCAAACAGAATGGTCAAGGACGCGGGATGCATGGGCAAATGGGCAGTCGGGAGGAGAAAGAAGGATGACTGTCGGATCGGGGAAATGGACAGCAAAGATGGAGGATAATAAGTGTGGTGGAGGAAGAAAGGAGATAGTGACCAATGTGAGCTTTCCTTTGAATGTAAACAATCAAACCATGATCCTTTCTGACCTTAGAAAATCAACGTTACACAATAGAGCTAACACTGGCTCCTTCTGGGGATGAAATCCTCCTTGTGAGGTTTCAAGAACCGTAGACCACTACCTTTCATACAAAAAGATGATCAACAATAATTCCTAGTGTTCCATTCAGCATGGAGTCTAATTAAGTCTAAACTTAAAACTTGTAGAAAGAACATATTTACAATGCTAAGGCCTAAAAGCCTTACACAACATAAATCTTCAAAAACTGCCCATTGACTGGGCCATCAAAAATTGTTTCTCCTTCCATACTTTGCAACATTAAAGTGTTTTTCCCCTAGATCTGATCAATGACAAAAGGTCTAGTCCATAGAGCATCGAACTTCCCATGATTGCCTTTCTTTTCCTTCAGTGCATCCCATTTAAGCACCAAGTCTCCAACTTGAAAATTGTCCATCTTTTCCTTTTTGTCAAAGGATTCCTTGATTCTCCTTTGATGTGTTGTATACTTTTCAATCAGTTGATATCTGATCTGTTATACTTTAGCCAAGTCATTAATCCTCTTTGCCATGTCACTTTCCTCATCCAGTTCTTCCTGCAAGAACTTGGCCATAGGGAGGATCAACTGGATGGGGAATATAGCCTCAGTGCCATATACTAGCTTGAACAGAGAATTCCCTGTAGATTTCCTGGTGGTCACCCTGTTAGCCCACAATGCAAACTTCAGCTTGGAATCCCAGTTCCTTTTGTTGTCTTCCAACATCTTTTTGATTATCCTTATCAAGCTCTTATTGGATGATTCTGCCAAACTGTTACCTTGAGGGTAATATGAGGTGGAATGCACTAGCTTAATGCTCATTGGGTCACACATGTCCACCAACTCTTTGGCCCTAAAGGCTGTTGTGTTGTCTGTGACTAATTTATGTGGACAGCCAAACTTGGTGAAAATATGTTCAATCAAAAACTTCATGACCACATGGTGATCAACTTTCCTAGTAGGGATGGCTTCAATCCATTCATTGAAGTAGTCCATGGCTACTAAGATCCATCTATGCTAGCCACTAGAATGTGGATTAATTTCCCCTACGAAATCCAAGCCCCATTGCTGGAAAGGGCCACTAGAATGTATTGGCTTCAAGGGTAAGGACTTCAACTATTGTTTTCCTTCAAACCGCTGGCACTTGTCACAAGATTTTACAAATGAAAAGACATCAGAAAACAAGGTGCGCCAATAATACCCAGCTCTGAGGATCTTGTGGGCTGTGATTTTCCAATAGTGATGTCCTCCACAAATGATGTAATGAAACTGATGCATGACCTCCCAGACTGCTCTTTGTCTAGACATCTTAAAAGTATTCCAAATGGATCCCTCCAATACAATAAGTTTTCATGGATACAAAACTTGGCTGTCCTGAGATTAATAGTCCTGGCTTAGCTTGAACTAAGACCTGGAGGAACTTCTAGCTTCAACAAAAATTGATCTATTGTAGAATACCATTCACAAGAAGCTATATTTTTAGCCAACAACCGGTCATGTCCTATTGTTGCTTCTTCTATATGTCCATCCTCTGAATTTGTACCCACATGGCATATTTCAAGCATTTTGTAATTTTCTATTTCAAGCATTTTGTAATTTTCTTCAGCCATCAGCTGAGCAAGCCCCTGACCCTTGACAAGCTTGGTGGGCTTCAATTCTATGTTGAATTTAATAAGCTTTGCAATCCATTTAGCCCTTCTTCCATCAACATCTGGCTATGTTAGGACATCCTTTACTGAAGAAGAAGGCACATATGCAGATACCTTGGAGTGCAGGATGTAGATTCAAAAATCCTTCAAAGATTTGATCAGAGCATAAGCATGTTTTTCAATAATATCATACCTTAGTTCAACATCCCTTAATGTTTTGTTGAAGAATTCCACTGGATGTTCTGAACCCTCATCATCTTTCTGCAACAACACTGTTTCCTGGGTGTCACCGGAAGCAAAGGAGAAGATATGGAACTCCTTGCTGTAGTCTGAGCTAATCAAAGTGGGAGCTTTCATAATATCTCTCTTCATGGCTTCAAAAGATCTTCTTGCAATATCAGTCCATTTGGTCTCTGATCCCTTTTTTAGCATGGTAGTAATGTGCTTTACCAATTCTGCAAAATTAGGAATGAACCTCCTTACAAAATTTATTTTGCCCAAAAAGGATTGGACGTCCTTTCTTGATCTTGGGACAGACAAGGCATGTATTTCTTTCACTCTTTCTAGATCAATATTGACACTTGCAGCAGAAACAATGTGTCCTAGAAGCTTTCCTTCTTCTAAAGCAAATTGTGACTTATTAGGATTCACTGATATCCCAAACCTTCTGCACTTCAAAAACACTTTTCGTAAATGCTGCAAACGATCTTGATGACTGTTGGATTATATTGTTATATCATCTAGGCAGACAAGGACAAACTTATCCTTCTCTCCTACAAACACTATATTGATAGCTCTCTGAAAGGTAGCCCCAGCATTCATTAGCCCAAAGGGCATCCTAGAGTACATGAATGTGCCCCAAGGAGTGGTAAAAGTCGTCTTTTCTTGGTCATCTGGATGGACATCCACTTGGTTATATCTTGAAAATACATCCAGGAACGACATCACTTTAGATCCTGAGACTTTCTGCAGCAAATACTCCATTTTGGGCAAAGGATAATTGTCTTTCCTAGAGCATTTGTTCAAGTTCCTGAAATCAATACACAACCTGATTTCTCTACTTTTCTTCCTCACCACTACCAAGTTGGCTACCCATTTTGAATACCTCAGAGGAATTATGATTTCGGTAGCCACCAACTTCTTGATTTCTTTTTCAATCAGAGGGAGGAGCAAAGGATTGATGGGTCTCAGCTTCCGTTTGAAAGGAATTGTGTCTTTCTCCAGTGGGACCTTATGCTAGATGATAGTTTTATCATATGTTTTAAGGTCACTGTATTCCCAGGCAAAGACATCAACAAATTGCTTCATTAAGGTGCAGTACTTAGAACTTTGGGCAACAGACAAATGGGTGGATACGTTTATATACTTTGGATAATATGGACTCCCTATGTTATGCCTATGGACTGCAGACCGATCTTCTTTTTGGGAAATCTTATGAGACACATCATTATGGTCAAATACCTTCTCTAGAGGCATTAGCCCTTTAGGTATATGATTGCTAGGGAATTGAAAAATACTATCTTGGCCAATTCTGTTCCTTAGCTGGGGTTGGGGACTTTCTTCCAAGGTTTCATTCTCTTGATCAATTTGCATTTTAGATAATTCATTAATGACTTGTAGAAACCTATTTACTTCAATCATCCTCAAAGACTTTCCAGTGCTAGATATTATTAGGCAAGGATGGTCTATATTTTACCTTGACTTCATAAACCAACTTAGGAGAGGGATGAACATGCTAGCAGACATGGCAAGGGAATCAACAAGTTGATTTTTTACTCTAGGAATATATGAGATACAAAAACTATCGAAAGAATCTTTGAGTCACCATACCTCATCTCTGCATGCTTTTAGCCTCGAGTGCCTTGCTTAGAATGTTTTGCTCACTTGTTGAATGATGAGATCAACATCTCCCAACACCTTTATGTCTTTGATTCCCATGTCTTTCGCAGCATTTAAGCCCAATATCAAAGCCTCATACTCTGCTATATTGTTGGGGACCTAGAAAGTTAGCTTAAAAGACAAATGTATGCTCTCTTATTTTGGAGACACCAACACCACTCCTGCTCCTACAGTTTCCTTTGAAAAGGCTCCATCAAAGAACATCTCCTAAGCCTGAGTCCCTTCTTCTTCCATGGCCTAGCCTCCTAGTTTTTTGAGCGACACCAAGGCCCTTTGGGATTCTTCAATTCATAGAATACATGCTCCAAAATCAGTGTCCACAGCGTAAATGGGATGACTAGTGGGATTCTTCTCATCACTGATAATCTAGGCCAACTGGGCTTCCCTGTACAATCTTCTGCTCTCTCCTCCAAAAATTGGGATAATGGCATAAGATAAGTCATTTTGCAATGTCCCACCTAACCTCTTAATCCATCCTTTGGAAAGTAGCATACCAAAATCAGGGGGAACATCTGCTACCACAATATCCATCACCATGCTCTTCATGGGCAGCTGAGTTAGGGTGATAGCCAAATCTTTGATTAACCCCATACATTTCACCTTCCTTGAATCAAAGGAGAATAAATCATGATAAGGTCTAGTAATATCAAGGCCTAACTCTTCCATGATAGCTTTTCTACCAGATTATGGTTGGCGCCTGTGTCCAGCAGACAGTTGTGGAGGACTTTGTCATGAATGGTCAGAGAGACATAAAATGATGGGAAATTGTTATCAGGAGGTTCAGTCATCGGGCTAAGCACAATGGCTGGTTTATCATCTTGTAAATTCACATACTCATTGGGTGCTTGTGTGGCTTTTAGCTCAAGGGCATCAAGGATGGGCTTCCTGAAGACCTCACTCTTTACAAGTTCTATCAGAGGCATAGATATTTTTAACTTCTAGACCTCTGATTCAAAACTGAAAGGGGAAGGAGACTTGTCAGGGCCTCTTACCTCTTGAGCTAGTGCTTTGAGGATGGTGGGATCAGTTGTTGGTCTCTTCTATTTGCTGGTCTGCTATTCTGTGGGGAAAACAACTCTCTGGGTAGGATTCTCTTTGACATTACTCGTTCTTGACCTCAAATTATATCTTTGCTGGTCTTCACTCTGCAGAACAACTTCTTTGTCCCACTCTTGGCTGGTCTGGTCCTTGAGTAATGACTCTTCATAGACAACCAATGTCAAAAGGGCATCACTACCCTTGTCTTCCATATAGTGAATCTCATCCTCTTCATCAAACTGTTCCTCCTCCACCACTATGTTCTGGAAAGGAGCCTTAACCCTTTGTTCTTCACTGGCCTCTTTACCACTCTGAATGATCTGCAATTTTTCATTTGCTCTTCTGAATGGATTGGTATTTCCAGGAGTGAATGTATTAGGCAGCCTTGCCTTCCTAGCACTCTATTCAATCTTCAGTTTGGATATTTCAACAACCAATGACTCTATCATTTTAGTCATTTTGTCTATCTTGGGCTTTGAAGGTGAAGAAGAAGAAGAAGACTCACCTCTCTACCTCCTTCTATCAGCATGTCCTTTGAGTTTCTTTGCAGCCATGATATTGGATTCCACCTCCAAGGCTACATCTTGCATTTTGGCTACAAAAGCACATCTTCTTTCTCTTAATAGTAGGTAGAAATCAAAATCAAAGGCATTAGCATAGGTGAGTTTAGTAGAGGTGGGGGTAGGCTTCACTTCACCTGGTATCTTGCTATACATATGATTGAATCTTTTATTAAAATCAGACAATGACTCCCCATTTTCCTTTTTGAGGTTTCCAAACTCAGTGTGGTAATATAGCAAGTCTTTCTTATCTCCCTAGTGCCTTAAAAACACATCATCTAATGCTTCAATGTATGCTATAGACGTAGGGGTCAATTCTCTGAACCACTTTCTAGCCTCTCCATCAAGGCTTTGGAAAAATAGTCTCATCCACACATCATCCTCATTGATATCTAGGTTATCAGCATAACTATAAAAAGACTCAAGGTGTTCTTCAACTATTACTCCCTATGTACCAATGAACTTAGGAATGTATTTATGATATTCTCCTGCAAGCATGGCATTCAAAGGAACAGGCAGGACTAGGGGTCCATACCTAGTAGCTATGATTCTTTCCATTTTGGCAGGTGCTTGTGGGCCTGCTATGACTGGGGTAGAGGGAAGGATACTAGTAGTTTGAAAGGTAGGGAGTTGAGAAATGACTGACAGGGCTAAAGGAATATGATGGACAGGAAGGGAGGCTTCCTTCAGACTGAGATCCAAAGGGGAACTTATCGAACAAGGAGCTTTATGAATCTCTAAGAGTATTTCATCATTGATAGTGCTAGGCTCTATATTTTCAACATGTGCATGCTCAGTTACAAGCCTTTCTTGTAGAGATACATAAGGTTGTTTAGGCTTACTTGATCCTGATGCTCCCTTTTGTGATGTCTTTCTCTGCTTGACAATCTTCTTAGGGTTAGGCACTGGCTCAATTAGTGATTTCTGAGGATTTCTCTAAGTATGTCTCACAAACTAAGCTAGAACTATAATGTGGAGTCGCTAAGAGGTTCGGCCTCTAGTAGAGTCTCCAGATAGATGATTACAGCCAAAAATGTGTCCAGACTTTGTCTATCATTAAAGTTGGATCTGTGTCATTCTCCCAGGGAAGCTGAGCTTCAATCTCCTCTCCTCGGAACAGTGCCAATTATGTTAGGATTCCAGGAAAATCTCCGAGGTTGTAGCTCGGAGATGCCTGGTAACATATAAATTCAACTATTGTTCCAGGTTTAATGGAAGGAATGATGGTTTGGTTCAAGCCAGATAACCACTTTCACTCTGTTTCACTCCAGACATGCATGAACACCCTTATAATACAAGTCTTTAGACCACCAATGCTCACAGTTTTAGATGGTAGGTGAATATGGAGAATACTAACCACACCAGCAGATGTACAAAACCATGTGGTGGCCAGCTGCAACCAGTAAAGAAACCTATAAATCTAATCTATTAATGCAAGGATAGGATGACAGCTCTCATGCATTAGATAGAAAGAAACCTGAGCAACCTATTCAGTGATGCAATCAATACTTTAACACAGAGATAAAATGACAGTTATCTAGTGCTAAAGACCAGGAGCTCAAGAATATAGCATATCAAGCACAAGCTTAGAATAAGAAGAAAATGGACAGTGAGCAATTAACAACAAAAGAAGCTTGTATTAGCTGAAAATGAAGATGGGACACTGCAAGTGACAAAATGTCTACAGTCTCCAGATGTTGAACCTTACATCAAATGCCAACCCTGATTACATCTTGTTTCTAGGTATTTATAGCTTTTACAATACTAAGACACTTGGTCGTTTAGGTATGGAGGGGTCATAATTGACCACCAACCATATATAACTGCTTGATGGAGTCTCTAAACATGTTTGCTTGCTTCAGTGAGTGAATCTGATCTTTTCAAGTGTTGTGTTGTCCTTTTAGGTGGTTGAAGTGCTCGTATTAGTGGAGTCCGTGACTGATAAATTCAGTTACAGAGTCATGCTTGTCAATTTCTCCTGGCCATGCTTTTTGTTAAATATGTTTGTTGGGAGTTTGACAGTGACTGATGCTATCATAGCTAGTCATCTCCTTCTTTGGGCAAACAGAATGGTTAAGGATGTGGGATGTGTGGGGAAACAAATAGTTGGGAGGAGAGAGAAGGATGACTGTCGAATCAGGGAAATGGATGATGGAGATGGAGGAGAATAAGCGGGGTGGAGGAAGAAAGGAGATGGTGACCAATGTGAGCTTCCCTTTGAATGTAACCAATCAAACCATGATCCTTTTTTACCTTAGAAAATCAATGTTGCATAGCAGAGCTAATGATAACCATTTATAAAAATTTGTTTGGTGTTAATTATGATACAAAATGTGAAATTTGGTCTTTATATTTTGATGCATTGAAATCGAAAGAAGGTGTAGGTGCATGCTTCCTTCTTTTAGAACCAAGAGGTAACCAAGTTTTTATTAGCTATAGATTAGTGTTTGAGTGCAATAACAATATTTAAAAATATGAGGCACTCATATAAGGACAAAAAAATGTTCTAAACCTTGGAATTCAATTCCTAAAGGTACATGTTTATTCCAAAACAATCATTAAGCAAGTAAGAAATGTTATATGTTACATTTCAGTGCACCTAAAGAATTACCAGACAAAGGTATGGGATTTAATATAAAATGTTTTGGCATTAATATTGTTTCTATACCTAGATCTCTTAACCAAGAATATGATATGTTGGCAATTGTAACATCTAGGTTAATTCCTACTGAAGGATTTCAACTTCATTATTTTTATGTTGAGCTAATGTTTAGATTGTCAATTCATGAAAATATCAATGAATAGATGTTTTTTTATCTTGATCAACAGATACTTGAGTCCATGCACTCTAAATATAGTTTTTGTGACACTTTGATTGATGAGTTAATGCATGAAGAGAACCTTCTATACTTTTCCTAGATCTAGAGTCAACGATCAATGGATGAGTTAACTAATCTAGCAAACTCTATCCCTAGATTGATTGTTAAGGTTGAGAAATTTTATGATTTGTAGGATAGATTTAAAAAAGTGGTTTGTTGTAAAACTAATAGTTCAACCATGAAATATGAGGTCATACATTTGGGAACATAAAAGAACCCTCAAAACATAAACTTGGGAGTTAATTGTACCCCTCATAAAAAGGCATATTTTATACATTTGTTTAGAGAATACAAAGATATATTTTCTTGGAACTATGAGGACCTTACAAGTTTTGATCCCAATGTTATACAATGTACTATTCCCATAAAACCTTATACCAAGCCTTTCCCGCAAAAGTTGAGGAAAATCCATTCCATTTTAGAACCAGTTGTTAAGAGTGAATTAAATAAACACTTACTAGCTAAAATTATCTTCCTTGTCCATCTATGAAATGGGTTGAAAATTTAGTCCCAGTAAGAAAGAAGAATACATAAATTATTCTTTTTGTACACTTTATAAACCTATATAAATCCTCTAAAAAAAACAACTAACCAGTACCTCCCATGGAGAAAATCCATCAATAGGTGTCGTGCTCTGATATGTTGTCTCTTTTGGACAATTTCTTAGGATATAGCCAAGTTATGGTGGTGTTGTCGCTGCGACAATGACCCTCAAACATTTTTTCATAAATCAATTTTGGAGCCTACATGAATTTTCATTTTAAGCTACTTTGTGTCATCCCGTTGTATTTTTCACTATCTCGATATTTTCCCCAAGTGTAGTTTCCTCCTAAGTCAATGTTTTCTAAGTGTTGTCACTTTGTCTTTAGGAGAACTTATGTTATCTTATCCAAGGATATGGGAAGGCATATATTTTCTCGACTTAGTAACTAGCTTTGTTCAACATGCATCACACACAAAAGTGGGAAAATGCACATTTTTTCACACTACAGTTGAAAGAGGAATTATCAATAAAACTTGTGCCCTCCTTGGGCAAAAGCGCACTCCAAGATGATGAATAATTGCACCCCTTTTTAGCACACTCCTTCGGGCTGAGCAGATTTTCCCTAGTGGAGCACACTCCATCAAGCTCAAAGAGTGCTCCCTCCAGTTGAGCGCACTCCTTCGGCACGAAGAAATGCGCCCTCTTCAACATCATGCATGTGCTTTTCTTGTTGCATGTGGGCACACTCCTAGAAAATAGGAGCTCACTTCACTTCACTTAACTAATTGATTCATCTGTAGACAAGTGGAGAGCATGAACAGAATGGATTTGCAAGTAATCTCTTTATAATTAACACAGTTAATTATTCTTTCACATTATCGTTCATGCTCAATTCTATTGTTAATTATTCTTTCACAGCTAACTTCTTTAAATCAAGAATCTCTTCATCAATTTTCATTCCAAGTGAGTTTTGCATGTCAATTCTATTGTCGATCTTGCATTATTTGTTGGCATTTCACTTATTTTCAATTTCTTTGCCAGAATTTTAGTTCATTATTTCTATTATAAGTGTCAATATGCTATTGCATGTTGTGACTCTTAACATTCTGGTCATGATCATGACAAATTATATAATAATTTATAAATCCTTCCTCTCAACATTTCAATCATTTTATCTTCTTGTTGAACTTGTTGAAAGAGCACACTTCTAGAAACAAATACCTTGCTATCTCATAAAATTGTTCCTATAAAGTCAATTTTTCCTCTTGAGTGCACTCCTTTGACTTGAAAAAATGTGTCCTCCTTGAGTGCATGAGCACACTCTGAACCGATGAATGATCCTCCCTTCATGCTTCGACTATGTTCCCTATGCACCCCTTGTTCCTCTTGAGCACACAAGTGCACTGGGAAGGCTCGAAGCTTGGTTATGTGCCCCTTCAATGTGTACGCTTGTGCTCTTCTTCTTTGAGTGCATGAGCGCACCCCAAACCCACGAATGACTTCCCTTCATGCTTCAATAATGCAACCTCAACCCTTGAGCTCTTTCTATCTCTTTCTCTCTCTTGTTTAAGCGCATAAGAACACCTTGACGGCTTCTCATGAGCCTTGAACTTCCATTGTTGCTTTGACATGAACCACCCTTTGTTTTAATGTAGTTTCTTGCCTAAACAATGACCATTTCCTTTCTTTGATAAGCTTACATTCTCAGGTACATTTGGTTTCTTTTTGAACATGATATGCTAAGTTTTAATTTGTAATAGATAGAGGATTTATTGAAGCTAACATTTTATTCCATGAGTGTGCTTCCATGTGCAGGTGTTTCAACTACTAGTCTTATCACCCTTTCATCATCTATTGGAACAATGCCTTCCACTACCCGTTGAGTGGCCTCACAAGAAACTTAAGAAGAAATAATTGAAGAATTAGTAGAAATTACAAATCATACTATTCATGTTCTTACAGAAACACAATCTTTTATAGACAAATCTATCAAGGTCACGTGGAAGGATATTAAAGACACTTTCATGCAAAGTTAGTTCCTTAAGAATTTATACGAAATGAAAGTCTACATTAACATCAAGTGGTTTAGGATACATATGATTACATGTTAGTTCTCAGTCACACCTTGGGCAGAGGCAATTGAATGGATCCTATCAAGCATGGATTATTGAGATATGGTGCTTTTTAGTGTTGGTTGTGGAGCCTGATTATCTTCTTGATTATTCAAAGGCTTTTTGTTTCAGCAACGTTGGATCCCTGTTCCTAACGGGGTGGAAACACTACCTGTATGATCACTATTAGGAGGGTCAAATAGATGAAAAATTGCCTTCTAAAATATTTTAATTTCATAGTTAATCTTGGTCGTTCATTAGATGAATGATATGACAATAGAAGTTATGTTAATTTATGTTTTTTTTCCCTGGAAGGAAACCCTCAGTTTATATGAAGGAATTGTATTGTAGCTATGTAATATTTATTCTAAGCACAAAAAAGAGAGGAAATTGTGTGAGAGATAAGAAAAAATTACAATGAATATGTTGTAGGTTGCATCTCTTCATTTTGTTTGATAACATAAAAGAAAGGACTGGTTGTTTCTCTGTGGATGTAGCCCAAATTGGGTGGAACATGTATATTTGTGTCTCTCTTGTTTTATGCTTTTTTGTGTTTGTGTTTCTGCAATATTAAATGTTTTTCATTGCTCCATTAATTATTTTATAATGTGTAGTGAAATTGGTGCTCATATTTCTACCTACCATGGATAGGACATGCATACTTAATACAAGATGTTGAAACCTAAAAAGTATGCCAATAACAGATTATACACCAGATGGGTCAATCTCAACACAAGTGAAATAATTAATTCATGGTGTCAAGATCCTGCCAATCGTCGACACAACCCGAGTGCAATATACTCAAGTATAATTTGGAGGGAGTTGAACATATCTTATTACTATGTGTTGTAGATTGTTTGGGAAAAACAATGCATAATTATTTGAAGAGAATTGGATATTAATGCTCAACCTAGTTTTTACTTGAGGAAAAATCTTCAATTGGTCAAATATACTTTCTTTTTAATTACAACGACATGTTGGGTGGGCCAAAAAAACTTTAAGAGAAAACCAAGAACAAAATTTTTATATGATAGGATATATATTAAATGGGATTTGTGCCTGATATGCATTTCCAAGGATGTATTGGAACTCGACCCCACAATACAATTTCCAATCTACTTCCATTGTAGGGTGTTCTCTGAGTTGAGTTTTAGGGAAGCATGTAACATACTGACAGAGCATTTATTCGTAGTCATATTTTAGATGATTAATGAGATCGACCCTCTTTGCATGACCAGCTAGGTGAAAGAGGCATTTGCATGATATGATAGATTGGTTTGATGCAAACAATGGTACATATATAAGATGCTTTGGGTGCCAAATTTCTCCCTATATTATGCCATGTTATGTGACTAACAAGGTGGTCCTACAAGAAGTTGCTTATCAGTTAAATAAATGGTTGTTAGGAGTCCTTCATAGAAGGAAGAAGGCCCCTTGGCATATTTTCCCTTTGAGGATTGGAATGTATGATCCGAAGAGCCTCAAGGTGGAAGATGTTGAAATACAAGAGCTAGAATGCTTGCACTTTGCATGCAGAAAGACACATCCAATACTTGAAGATGGATCCCTCCAAGTTCCACTAGCTCAAGATATACAGATACATGAGGCAACACAAGAAAAAACTCAATCAATTACTACAACTCCTAAGAGAAGTATCAAGCATGATCCAATAGCAAAAAGCAGAAAAAAAAAATGGAAAGTTGACCTGTTGAATAAGGGAGATATTGAGGATGAATAGGAGGAGAAAGAATTGGAGGCAAAGATGCAGGAGGAGGAAGAGGAGAAGAGGAACCAAGATGAATTTCTTAGGAAGAAACATGAAGAAAAATAAGAAAGAAGGAGAGTGGAAGAAGAACCAAAAAGGAAGTCATAGGAGGAGGAAGCAACATAGAGGATGGAAGAAGAAAAAATGACTCAGGAAATAGAAGCAAAATTGGAGGAAGATAATGTCATCCAACCCATAGATGATGAACCAGGCTCTCTAGTAGAAACTCCTCTTACAAGTGGCCATCTCCCATTTAATGAGATGAGAATCACACCTCCACTAGAAGACAAAGTCATGAAAATATGTAATGTTACATTTGATCAGCTAAAGAAAATGATTGTGCAACAACGATGGATAGTCTTTCCAAATGATCCCTAAAATCCAATCTTTGTATCCATAGAGAAGCTGATAACTATAAATACTAGGAGGAATCCCCAAGAAATCATGGAAACTAATGTTTCTTTTTCTACAAAAGCACAGGATAACTTAGAGTATCTTTTGAGTGAGTGCACATTTGAGGAAAGAACTGGCCATAGTAAAGCAATAAGAGGAGTACCTTGCAATGGAAAATCAATGACTATATTCACATAGTTTCAAGACAACATAATGGTAGTTCTCCATACATGAAGAATTGGGGCTAATGGAGGACACCATGGTGCAGTTGTATGATGAAATGATACTTCTACATGAGGTAGTGGCACCCCTTGTTGGTATACAAAAGAAAGGGAAAGAAGTCATAAATATTCTAAAGGTGGAAAATAGATTTGTTGATCAAATTTAGGAATGGGTTGCCAAATATCTAGAGGTTCCACAACAATTGGTCAAAAAAGACAAGGTTGTTTTTGAGGTGGACAGAGTACAGTTGAGACTCCATAGTCAGAATTACATCCATCTTAGTGAACAATGAACTAACATTATAGTTGTTTATAGTTGACTGCATAATGGTTAGGAGTCCCTTTTACAGAAACATGGGATGTCTTCAGTGAGATCACTTGGAGAAACAAGAGGCAAGGATGTCATCTTATAAGAAGTTAAGCAGTACATTGAGAAAATCAAACAAGCATAAGAACCAGAAAGTTTGGAGATAAATAACGACATATTTCTACATTATGTCATTGCACCAGCTAAAGCTCAAATGAATTTTTCATGGTTGTGGAATAGTTCACAATATAGATCCAAACCCATATTGACAAAAGCATTGGAGGTTAATATTTGGTTCACAGCAGATTTTCTGGTCTGATTCAAAGTCATTGTTACAAAATTTAGAGCATGGCATTCATATATCACAAATGAGCTCCATGAAGAAGCAAATGACTTATCCATTTGAAAGCATTTTGTCCTATAAGTAGTTTTGTCTTATATAGCCACGTCCTTTATGTATTTTGTCTTTTGTAATAATTTTATTGTAATGGAGTCCAAGAGACACATGTGGAATGTGAAGAGGCACATGTGAAATGTAAAAGGTCATATATAGAATGTGAAAGGTTGTATGGAAGGCCATAGGTCATAGAAGTTGAAAATTCATGACGAAACTCAAAATTCATTGTCTTTTTTTTTTAATAGATCCTCATAACTCAAGTAAAGTGCTTGGATTCTTAGAGTTTTTCCTTGGTTTCTCTCGCTTCATAGGAGGTAAATCATTCTTTGGAGAAGCAATTTGTGGCTTCATGTTCCACTACTGGATCTAGTGTTTCACCTATGTAAAAGTGTACTTGGAACCTTTCATTAATGATCAGAGTCTCCTCAAGTCATCACTTCTTCATGCATGTATTGTGAATGTAGTAAGAATACTTGTGATATGTTTGTGGTATATGTTGGCATAATACATAATAAAATTAATGAACTATTTCATTACTTAGATATGGATATTGTTGAATGACTATTGTTATGCTTTATGATCGTTGTTTATCTTGTGAACTAATTTACAGGTTAATCAATAAGTATTTCTTTATCGGTCATGCATCTCTCTTAGGATATTAATATTACTTCTGTAACTGGAGGCTCATTTCCCTTTACCAGCCATGGAATTTTTCTGTGCATTATACATTTTGTATAACACAAATATTACATACTTGCTAGCCCAAAGAGGTTTTTTTGATGACTTGTGTATGTGTTGTAACTAAGGCACACCTATAAAACCTTTGCAATGGTGGCCAGACCATATAGACGAATGGGACTCCTACACCAAATGGTGTGAGCTATAATTGGGACCTCACATTGAGGAGATCCCTTGTATGTTGGTGGTATCCAACAACGTCAACATTTTAGCACTAGAAGGAGTGCCACAGGACAAGCTTATCTCGTGAAGTCTATTTGAATATCTTACCTTAAATGGATTCATCTTAGATCATAATCGTGTTTTTTTGAAGCTTTATATCTTTCAATCCCCACGAAATTTTTACATAACTTTTCACATCTAAATTTCGACAGCAAGGGTACAACAACTGTCCTTGATTACATTATTGATTTTGTTTTTCAAGTGGTCTTTATTTTGATTATATTTTCATGAGGTTTTTCACCCTCACATTGGATGGTCATGCTAAGTAGTGGTGTTATTCTTTACCTACTACTTCTATCTCATATTTTAAGCATTTGGTTAATGAACTTTGTCGTATTTTTGTTGGCTTATTCGGACCTAACCCAGGTTCAGATTTAATTTAGCCAAACAAATCTTGGTACTACTTGCCCTTTTAGCAATAGTCTATAGAGTGCGGACTGAGGTCTCACCCGAAGTAGTATGGGAGGGTGCTAGAACTAGGTTTTTGCACCCTGGAGATGTTTGATGAGTTCAAGTGGTCCGCAGTTTGACCCTCTGTGCAGGTTTCTTCGTGCACTTTCCCGTCCTTTGCCACCTGATATACTTCCTTCACGCAACCCTACTCAGGGGATGAGCATTGCACTCTACGTTATTACCCACGATCTAACTGGTATTCCAATGTTAGTTGCTTATTTTAGCCTACTTGGATGCTTTAAATTATACTTAACAACATAAACCATTCATACAGGTGCGGCGCAATAAATAAACAACATATTTGCAAATTATATCAATTATTCATTAACTCGATAATAGATACACAAAATGATAACAAAATTCTCTTTATTAATAACTTCCTCAGTTATAGACTCGACTCCGCCTTGTGCACTCAGCTATAGGGGTTTGCCGAATCAGCTGTGGACTACTAGGCCTCTACGCACTCAATTGCAGAGCCTTCTCCTACTCTACGACCCAAAGGCACACTTCACTTAGTTACTTAGACTCTTTTCCCTCCTCCTATCTCTCTACTTAGAGCCTCGCTGTAATTATACAATCCCATGGTCCACAGACCATGGGTAGGTCTCTCCAGTTGACATTACATTGCAAAACTAGGGCAGATAACCCTGTGAATATATCATACTTTCACACTTCGTGCCCACAATTTGCAGAGCTTTACAACAAGATTGGGTCAAAAATTGGGCTTTGAGCCCCAAAACATTCAATGGGGGGATTCCATGCCCAACGGGCCCCCAACACAAACATCGTGACTCGCCCTCGAGTCACTCTGTTCGTGTGGAAATCTTTGCGTGGAGTCCCTCCAATTGTTCTCGAACTGCATGGAGGTCAGCAACGCATTGAGCTATTGCTTGCTGGATCTGCTACATACGCTATTCCGAGACCTTTGTGTCTGGGGTGCTCCTCTGCATCAATGTGTGCATCCCCTATATGTGCACGAGCTTGCCTTCTATGTCTGCCATGATGGTGAAGGCCTCGTTGATCCACGACTAGACGCGTGCTTTTAGGACTACCTCCTTATGTTGTGCCACGTCCACTTACTCCTTCAACACTTTAGCCTGCTGCATCCTCGCAAGCTTCTGGGTGAGGATCACTATCTGTGCAGTTCCTCAGATGCTGTCATACTGATGTCGAAGTTCTCACACCTATGTCTCTAAATGCTAGATGTTGGGGTCCTCCTACAGAGTTGTGAGGACCTCAAGTGATTCTTCCAACATAATGGTGCAGTCTTGCACTACACCTTTGATTTCCTCCAATCCCACTGTGATAGTGCTAGAGCGTTGTTCTATGACTTCTAGGAGAGTGGATGGCTACACCATTAATCACAGCTCGACAATCTAAAGATTCAGCTCCAGCTGAACCTTTGTCGTTTCCTCCCTAGCCTCATGGACTCCTGTTGCTAACCTGTGGATCTGCACCTCTATTGGGATGGCTAGCTTCAAGACACTTCAACAATCGTTGCCTATCACCTGCACCAGTTGTTGATTTTGCGACACCAATTCGCGCACTACAAGCTAAGTTGTTCCATATTTATCTTCTTCTCATTGAGGACTTGGAGCACGTGGCTCTCCCTAGCGCATAGCTCTGGCGTTATCACATCTTGCAATAGATATAATGTCTTGTGTGGAAGGGTAGCTAGATTAACACCGAGACCTTTCATCATGCTAACCGAAAGTCTGTCATCCTCATTTGATGTCACTAGAGTCCCTTCCGTCAACACTATTGTGTTTGTCATCTGCATGTGCAACATCTGCTCTGCTTCCATGAATCGGACTATGAGGTTGGTTGAAAGGGTACCAACCTGAGTGGGGCATGCCTATAATTCTTCCAACTACACTCTGAGGGCTCCCAACATAGTCTACTACTCCTGCATGAAATCTTGGAGATCCTCATTTGTGACATCACACATCGTCTCGCTGATGTCATGAAAATCACCCTCAATTAGGGTGATCGGGTCAATGGAAAATTTTGAAGCCTTGACCTTCTTCTGTAATCCTACCCATTCTGCTGGGTGTTGGCACTTTAGCTATGCGGACGTAGTTTGTGGGTCTATGCCTCCTTCTTCTATTTCTTCTTCCTCTGCTCCCTGCCCTTGCGAAGGTGTTGTTTGTCCCTTGGCCACCTACGTGGATGCTTCCTGTGCTTCTACGACTAATGTAGCCTTTTCCTACTCAATTGCTTTCTATGCTGCGTCCCACTCTGCCTGCATTTCTGCTGCTATTGTTTCCTTTCTTCAATTTTCATCCAACTAGGTGATGCGTAACTTGGCATTGTCTTTCTTCTTTTGCACTGCTGACTTCTTGAGTTTTGCAATGTCTGGGGCGCACCATTCTAGCGGCCATGCCTCCAAGATAATGAAAATGGCGTCGCCAATGGATACAAAGGGTATCTTTGTCCACTGCTTCGTCGGATCCTTGTCCACCTTAAATTATGCAAAACTTTGTAAACTGTTATAAACTGTGGGTGATAACCGTGGCTTACGGTTGATCCACATTCAGATGTTCATCTCCATGAGCACCAAGAAGATCTTGCTGTCACGTATACTTGTAGCATCCTTCATGGGCTAGAGAAAAGCATACTTCGTAGCCTCTGGTAAATATCTATCAATTATGGGGAATTGACTATCCTCTGGCAATTCCCCAGCTATGAGCACTACGGATAGCAAAAACCATGCATAGTGGATGGTTATTCCCTACTTCTAGGCTTCGCAGAAATTCTCTAAAAATTCCATGCAGAGGAATTCAGACTAGTTAAACTAGACCCCCTCCGTGAACTGTTTGGCTAGTGTGACTACCAGTGCAGGTACCTCGTCTGCGTGGCACTTTCATATAACTTTTCCTGCGAGGATTTGGGTTGCCATGTGTACTGCTTTGTCCTTGATGATGGAGATGGTGTAACCCCTCTTCTTCTTTTCCAGATTGTACTTCTTCTTCATTGCCTTCGCGGTGGCCAAATCACTACCCTTCCCTTCCGATATGGCCGTGGGGTCCTCTCCCTTTTATGGAAGCGGAGAGACGCGATGAATCAAGTTGGCCGTGATGGGGATGGGCTTCTCCAGCCATAAGTACCCATCATTCACCAGGCAGAGAAGCTACCTGATGATGAAAGTGGTTATTGGGGCAAGGTGGAAATGCGACACCCAAAGTAAGTTCAGCAGCTCGACCTTCTCCACTGCGTGGAACCACTTCCGTGGCTCTAATGTTGTCACCACCCCGTAGTGTTCTACTTCATGAGGTTTCCGGTCTTTAGGTCAGGTAAATTCTCATGGTCAGCGAGGTCCCAATCTTCCAATTTCATTCTTGGTATGTGGCCTAGGTGTGTGCCTTCAAACATAATGCCATCTAGGAGGAGCGGGGTCTGGAGCGAGCTCTTGGTCTCATCGAGGTCCTTGGGCACTTTGGCCTTCCCTTTTTGTGGGGGGAAATAGGCGGGTATTTTTGTTACAGAGTGCCTAGGCTGAGTATCCACCTCCATGCCTTCATCTTCTTCTTATATGATGGTAAGATCTTGTAAAACTTCCTCTTCTTCATCTTTGTCTATAGTGATAGCTTTCCCTTTCTCCTCCATCGACAGTTTGTTGCACACGGGGTTCCGTGGGGACATGCACATAGGAGCCATTTCTTGTTTATCCTTCTTGGGTCTTGGCGTGCGCGGTGATTTTAGGATTTCTGCCACAATCTTGGCACCTTCATGAACATCCCCCATAGTTAGGGCCTGCGCGACCTCCTCAGCAGTCACTTTTGCTATCCCCATACCATCCTTAGTTGTCATCATTGTAGCTATGCAACAATTTATCACTCACAAATTCAGGGGCTTAATCAATGCTCAGCTCACAATACTCAGGGCTTTGCTCAATCACTCAATTCGCAAATGACCAAGTGTTGTTTGTTGGGAAGCCCTTTGTATTTTATAGCGCTCTTTGAATTTGAATTTGACCATTCCCCTATTTTTTGTTCATTAATGCTTTCGTGGTGGCAGATTTTCCCAAATATTGCCCATAAATCACCTCTTAAATTCATGTCGCCCACTCCATTTGGCCTCAAGTCGAGCATCCCATCATGAATAGTGAATTCAATAGTCACTTCCTGGCCAACTCGTGCGGCAGCGTAGCCCCCCATATGTAGTTGCGGACCTTGTGACTCTCTGCTTTTGCGCGCATCTCCAACATCACGTAGCTCCTGGGAAAAATAGTTTATAGTCCCGTGCTCCCTTCCAACTACCTGGAGCACTGAGACTATCCTTCCCTCGGCTAGTCAGATGGCCACACCACCCGTGTAGAGTTCCATTCGGTTCTCCATCATGGCTACTAGAGAATCCCCACCTTTTATTGTTATGGTCAACATTGCACACTTCACCATTTGAAATGCGCTACCCTAGTCACTATGCTTAGTAATATGCGGTCCAAGCCAAGGCATCAAACTGATCTGGTCATGGCAATAGGCCTTAACTCTATCATCATGATCACATGCCTCCTGTCTTACCATTCTAGTCTTGTTGCTCAGAAAATATTTCTTTATCTCATTCTCTAGCTTCTTGACTTCTATGTCCACCAGCACACTTTTCTTTCTTAACCATACCCCGTCTTCTTCAAGTTCTTCAAGTCTAAGGTTTCCCTATTGGATTTCTTCCTCAATTCCCATGCGTTTTGTTTCTTGTGGCTATTTGATCCCTCCTTTCTAGTATTTGCGAACCATCATATCTACGAGTGCTACTGTGCATGGACTAGGATTCGCATGCTCCATAGGGATTACAACATATGCTTCATACTTCAACTTCAAAAGTGCCCACATGGTCAGCGTTTTGCACATGGTCCTATAATCCCATAGAACTGTTGGTACCTGCAGGTCCCAGTCAATGCATTTCACATGGTGGACCACGTTTATTACTTCACATACTTTGTGAAAGGTTTCCATGCAGATAATCTTCGGCATACTTGGTCTCATCATACTTCCTGGTCATCATTCACACCGTTGTCTTTCCCGCTCCTGCTTGTCGGTCATGTTTCCTATTGTGAGGATGGTGTGAATTCGTGTAGGTTGTGCACCATATGCCTGTACCCATCTGAAAAGGTTTGTGTGCGGGCTGTTTCATCTGTCATACACGGATTTCATTTGCATTTGAGGCTTTACAAACCACATGCACATCATCCTTCTGCATTCATGCAAGTCCTCAAAACTTCCTTGATGTGTACCCCACCACCTTGTGGGTGTAGCGCGCAGTACCCATTTCAGTGCATCAAACTGCTATTATTCTGGCACTTCTTTTTCAAATTTGTTCAAGAAATCATCCACCTCGCTCAACTCGTCATACATAGGCAGATTTGTTACCTCTATTTCTATGCAGCGCAATGACCTTGTCATCGTGTTACAGTTGAGCATGGTTACCTTGTGTAACCGGTTCTGCCATCGCTCTATTCCCTCTATTGTTATTCCCTACAATCTTCCGATAGGTAGGATCTTTTGTTGGTTCTCCATTTGCATTTGAATAGGAGACCATTACAGCATAGGCCTGCCCATGCACTCCCATGTCTACTTTGGCATGACATTCACGTCTGATCCTAGATCGAAAATCACTTGATCCATTTCATATTCCCCGATCTACGTGGTCAATCTCATCTCTCTTCCTATTCACATTGTGTGCTTCCTGAGCTTATAGACTACGCGCGGTTCTCCTGGAACGGTCTCAACACATCTAGTGATGAGTTCTTGTAGTCCCTTAATAGCTTTGTTGTCACGCATCAGCTTCATGCATGTCTCCAAAAAGGTAGTGAGCATTGATGGGTCCATTTCTGGTTCTAGTTTGTCTTTACTACTTAAAGTGGAGGCCTTCGTGAAGCTCTTATTAGCTTCCATTATTGTCTCCATAGGGTGCTCCAAATCAAATTCTAGTTCCTTTGTTGGAGCCTTGCAAACCCAGGCACTCTCTTCAGGCTACTTGCCCTTGTCATCCTCCATCATAATACCACCTCAGAGCATGATATTTACATTCGGGTCTTCCTCATGCATATCAAACCTCATCATTCGCAAGTTCTAAGTCAAGGGAGGTTGGAATGTTCCTTTATCGCGCAACCTTGCTATTAGCATGGGACAATACTCCATCTCATGATCAAATTGGGTACAATATAAGTATGATGGTCTTGTCAGATTTGTACAGTCTCGGGCATAATGCCCTGGTCCTCCACAATTGTAGCATATCAGTTGTCTGTGGCCTTTTCCTAGTCCCATCCCACCTCGACCTCATCTACGCCCCTAAAATCCAGTGCGCACGATCCATGTATTTTGATCGAGGGCCTGTGTTTTGGTCTAAACTCTGTAGGTAGGAGTCCAATCCATCATCACTTCATAACTTCTACAGGTGATCTCATCGTGGCCTATTAAACTGCATAAATGACAGAACAACTACTGGGAAGTTTGTGTATACTTCTATAATATATGACAATTATCTGTAGCATGCTTTCCTCCTATTTGACAAATTGTGCACCATAATATAGGAACCATGCTCAGTCCTGCTTGTGCCTCCGGTCTCAATGGAATTGGTCCTCCTCTCACTAAGTAGTTCACGAATACTAGACAATGGTCCTTGTCATGTCCCTAACCTTTGCACTTTATGCACCATACCTCCTTGCGCACTTCTGGGTGAGCTGTCCTATCTTGTTTCAAACTCTCCATCTCAAGGCACAAATTGTTCAATTGCACATGGATTTGTTGGATTCCTAGGTTAGGATCTTGTATTAGGGTCTCATGTAGTCTCATTGCAATCTCCAAGACCTCGGCCTGAGTGGATAGCTTCTGTTATGACAACGCATTCCTTAGATGCAGTGTTAGAAATGCTACAAACTAGGCACAATGTTGCCCATCTATCAAGATCATGTTGGCTTCATGAATCATACAGTTCAGTCTCTGATCTAGCTCCCAAGGGGTCTCGCCTGGAAGCATCATGATTTCTTTAAATCTGATGATCGACTCTATCTCTGATTTTGGCCTGCTAAATTCCTTGTTTGGCGCAGCTTGGATATTCGCGATCCCTGCGTTTTGATTGTCATTGGAGTGCTTAATGTACCACATCAGTGTGTGATCCCAGAGAGCTATCACCAACGTTGCTTTCTTTATATTGTCATCTGTGACTCCCTGCACTTCCCATACAACCTTTACCATGAACCAAAACTGGTCCAGATCTTCATTCCCTACTCCTTTGAACACCGACAATTTTATCGTGCTTGCAATTTTGAATTGTGGTGGTGGCGGAGGTGGTGTGGGTGAAGAAAGGGGTGAAGATGGTGAAACTGGCGGTGTTGTAGGTGGGGGTGGTATGCGTGGAATTTGTTACTTTATCAAACTAATCGCACTTCTTGGTGAAACTTTCACAAGATCTTCCTCGCTTTCCCATGGAGGTGAAATCAAGGGGCTAGACTCTAGTTCTATACTACCTTCATTTTTGTAGATCCTCCCACTTCACATAGCCCCAAACATCAATTTATTCACATAACCTGCTTTTCACACAATAGCATTTTAATCCAAGTGTTCAAATATTGAACGTACTTACCTCATGGTCCTTTGAGGAAGTGTTGTTCCGCCTTGCTATAGCTGACTAAAGTATCTACCACAAACTTGGTGATAAATCCTCCTATAATTCTATCAAGCCAATGATCCACAGTGCATGCAATCTTATATTTTGATGCTTCTAGTATACACACCAATTCTAGAGTCCACACAATAGGTTTGTCAAGCCTACACCTTCCTTGACTATTTGCTAGCTTCACAATCCACTTGTACAATTGAGAGGGGAAGGATGAACAAAAAATTTCGTGGATTTCCATATATAAGTAGAAATATAACCACTCTTCCTTTGATAATCATGGATTCCTATTTTCCTATGCCATGAACTCGTGAATCTTTCTATCCAACCTCTCATCAATTCCTTTCTTTGTCGGATTCCAGTGATACGACATTAGACATCTCTATGCAGATCCTATTCCGAGAAACAGAACTACTCGTTGGCTTTATCGGGTTCGACCTAGGTTCAGAGTTAATTTAGCCAAACAAATCCTAGTACTACTAGCCCTTTTGGCAATAGTTCGTAGAGCGTGAATTGAGGTCTCACCTGAAGTAGTCTGGGAGGGTGCTAGAACTAGGTTTCCGCACCCTAGAGATGTCTAATGAGTTCAAGTGGTGAGCGGTTTGACCTTGCATGTAGGTTGCCTTGTGAACTTTATCGTCCTTTGCTACCCGATACATTGCCTTTGCACAACCTACTGAGGGGATGAGCATCATGCTCTACATTATTACCCAGGATCTTACTAGTATTCCAATGTTAGTTTCTTATTTTAGCCTACTTGTGTGCTTTAAATTATACTTAAAAACATAAACCATTCATACATGTGCGTGCAGTAAATAAACATCATATTTGAAAATTATATCAATCATTCATTAACTCAAGAATAGATACACAAAATGATAACAAACTTCTCTTTATTATTTCTTCCTTGGTTACAGACTCGAATCCGCCCTGCGCACTCAGTTGTAGGGGTCCGCGCACTCAACTGCAGACTACTAGGCCTCTCTGCACTTAGTTACAGAGCCTTCTCCTATTCAATGACCCAAGGACACACTTCACTTAGTTACTTAGAATCTTCTCCCTCCTCCTATCACTCTACTTAGACCCTCACTCTATTTATACAATCCCATGGTCTGCGGACCATAGGTAGGTCTATCCAGCCGACACTACATTACAAAACTAGGGTGGAAAACCTTGTGACTCTATCATACTTTCATGCTCCGCGCCCACAATTCGTGGTGCTTTACAACAAGATTGGGTCAAAGCTTGGGCTTTGAGCCCCAAAACATGCCTTGGGGGGGATTCCATGCGCAATAGTTTTCAATAAGTATGAATATCAAGATGTTATTAATGAAATTAATTAGCTTAGAATTGAATCAATTGAATCTATTGAACAAATGTATAACAAGTTTCTTCATCTTTGTTATGAATTTTTCGATGAGGATGTGGAATGGCAACTTTTCAATGAAACGTTATGTTTCTTAGATAGGATTTCAAGAAAATATATTGAATCAAATTCATTATGTTCTCTCATTCAAAAGAAGTTTCCATATCCTAAAGAATAATATGATATTCCTTTTATTCCTTGTCCCCATCCTTTTGATGTTTTGTGTGTTGAGCCTATGCTGATCAGTATTCTGGAAGATCAATTTTTAATTGAGGAATTAACTTTTTTTTCACATCTTTCCCTATATGATGATTTTCCTGGTCCTATTAATAAATCATCTTCGAACCTTGATAATCCCCCTATTGATCTTGAACCTTTTAATAAAGTTGAGTCCTTTAACAACCATTATCCTAATCATATCGTTTCTTATGGATTGAATGATGATGATTGTGCAAGTTTCATGGATGAATCTTTGTTCTCGCAAGAAGATTTAGATTTTTAGAAGTTTCAAATCGAGTCTAATTCAATCATTGAATATTTCCTTTCATGTATTCCTTCTTTTGTTCAAGAAGATGATATGCGTATTATTGAATATTTTTTTTGCAATCTTGAAAATATATTTGATGAACCGCAATTGCTCCATGAACCTCACGATTTGAATAACTATGGTTTGGTTAATGAATGTTGTTTAGACAAGAAAATGACCATGCTTTCTTAGTCTAACTCTCAATATTTTCATAATTCAGGGTCAAGCTAGGAGAATAGGACACTTCAACCCATTCTAATGGTTATGTCATGTTCCTGTTACCTCGACAATACTTGTGATTTTAGCCAGTTTAAAATTTTCTTGCAGAGTCTTATGATTATTATAATCTCATGGGATGTGTATTCTTTTTTGAGGGGTTCTCATTTTCTGCATGTTAAATTGTTAAAACCTCAAGATCAAAAGTTTAATCAAACTTTTAAAGTTCAATCTCCACATCCCTATTCATGTTAATCTTTGATCTGTAATGTGAAAACAAAGAGTGATCTTTATGATTGTCAAATCCTTCGATCTTACATCTCTTCTTCATCATCCATTGAAAAGTTCAACTCGCACAACAACATGGATTATATTCAATCTATCCACTCTAATTTTGATATGTATATGTTTTTGGTTATTTATTGTCGAATTTTTCCAGAAGGTTGTTTCCATGATCCTATTTCAGATTTTCTTGAAGAGTCCTATCGATTAGGATCCCTATCTCACAACCTATTCTTTCATGCATTTGATTGAGTCTTGTATCGTTGTGAACCTGAGAAATTTTGTTGTTGTGAAGTTCATCATTTGATGGAGAAGTCTAGTGTGTCACTACATTGTGCTTTCACCTTTTTCTTTTCCCTGTCAGTGCAGATGTTTTGGTTGTTTATCTTTTTCACTGCACTATATCTCACCTTGATTTTACATACACACATCTATTAACTCAAAAGTTAGGAGCAACTTTTGTGGCTGCAATAACAGTTTCATTTCACTTAACCCGTTCCTATAACTATTAGTTCAATTTAGTATAGGTTGCGTTTAGTTACATGCATTGCATTTTGTTTCCTTTGCATTTTTAAATTTCACGCTTTTTCTTTTTTTGTTTATAATAGTTCTTGCATAAAATCTAGTTTTGAGCTTCAAGAAAACATGACTAATATTTTTTGAAAGGAAAGTTGTGGTAATGTGTAACCCTTGGCTAATATGATACCCTCTTCTTTGATTTGGTTTATATCTTTAAAGTCAATAATTTTTTGATGGAAAATATGAACTTTAACCAAAAATCCATAAGCAGCACTGTGATTCTCGTATCTATTTAGGATTATTGTTCCTTTACCCGGTTATGTTTGTTAATAGTGTTTTCTTACCTGTTTGTTTTTGTAGAGAAATATTAGGGGAAAACCTTTAGCAAGAAAAAAATAATAGGTTTATAAACCTATCTCTGAAGGATTAATCTCTCCTACTCTAAATAAGTCAGGATCCCTCTTCCACCCTAGTAACACAAAAGGTTCTTAACACATATCTATTTATACATGAAAAAAGGAAGAAGATAAAAACTAAGGGTGAAAGAAGAGAAAGCCTACCTGTGCAGAGAGTTTAACGAAGTGAACTCGCTGGGGTATTTTTCAGGTTCATAGGTAGCGAAGGAATTATTTTGTTTTTTAAGTGACTTGTTGGGTTACTGTCTAGGCCTACTAGAAGCGAAGTACCACTAGAGATGAAAAAATCATACTCTGGTTGTCATTAACTCACCATTTTATATTACCCTTATTCTCGTCGAAAGGATCATGATATGACTATATTTATTATGATTTATGCTGAGGAATGAAATGAAGGAGACTAGATCTTTAATAGGGTATAAAGGGGACCTGAGGTGTCTCACTAATTGAATCAATAATTCCTCGAAAACTGAGACTTCATGCATAAAATGAAACCAAAACAGAGAATATGGGGTTTTCCTAATGTGTTTCAAAGTGTTGTAGCTACCACAAACACCATCAATTTTTTTTTCCTAAATCAATTTGTAGCCTACATGAACTATCATTCCAAGCTACCCAATGTCGTCATGCTATTTTCTTGACTATCCTCGTGTTTTCCTCAAGTGTCGTTTCCTCCTAAGTCAATGTTTTCTAAGTGTTGTCACTTTATCTTTAGGATAAATTGTGTTATATTGTCCAAGGATAGGGGAAGGCCTAACTTTTCTTGACTTCATAACTAGATATTTTCAACATGCATCACACACAAAAGTAGGAAAAGGCACATATTTTCACATTACAGTTGAAAGAGGCACTGTCGATAAAAATTGTGCCCTCCTTGGGAAAACATTGCACTCCAAGATTATGATGAACTACGCCCTTGTTGAATGCACTCCTTTAGGTTGATAAATTGCACCCTAGTGGAGTGCACTCCACTAGGATTGGAGAGTGCACCCTATAGTTAAGCGCACTCCTTCAGCATGAAGAACTATACCCTCTTCAACTTCATGCATGCACTTTTCTTGTTGCATGTGGGCACAATCCTAGAAAATAGGAGCCCACTTCACTTCCCTTAACTAACTCATTCATTCGTCGACAAGTGGCAAGCATGAATGGAATGCATTTTCCTATAATCTCTTTATAATCAACCCAGTTAGTCATTCTTTCACATAACTATTATCATCGTAGATGAGCACACTTCTTTGAATCAAGGAGCTCTTCATCAATTTTCATTCAAAGTTTTACATGTCAATTCTATTGCTTACCTTTGATGTTTCTGGTGTCAATCTTGCTTTCTTTGTCGACATTTCACTTATTTTCAATTTTTTCGCTAGAATTTTAGTTCATTATTTCTAGTACAAGTGTTAATATGTTTTCATAGGTTGTGACTCTTCACATTCTAATCATGAGTATGACATAATCTATAAGAATTTGTAAATCCATCCTCTCAACATTTCAATCATTTTATCTTATTTTTGAACTTGTTCTTGAGCCATTTCAAGCAAGAGTGAACTTTTGGAAATGAAGGCCTCCTTGTCTTAGAAAAGTGTGCCGAGAAAATCAAATTTTCCTCTTGAGCCTGTTATCACTTAGGTTGTCCCTAGGCTCCTAATAGGGATACGGCCGAGGTAACCACAAACCAATCTTCTGATTGCAGGTT
>APFE031560037.1:69374-114676 GCA_000404065.3 Pinus taeda | reverse complement strand
AAGGAGCAGTTTTTCTGTGCTAGGGTTTGTCAATTAACATGGTATCATCTCCCTTTCCCTAGACTCTGTTTTCCTACCCATTCCCCTCATAAAAAACCTAATTCAATTGCCTAGCCCATTTTCAAACTCCCTATGCAATTGAATCTCCTTCCCTATTGTCAAAACATGCAATGAAACCCTAATTCACTCATGACAAATGCAATTATGAAAGCTGCCAGCCCTATTGAAAGACTGCTGTTGTGAAAATTGGTTGGCAGACTTTGTTAATAGGTTTCATTACTCCCTAACCCTAATTCCCTATATCCCCTCATTCCCTCCATCATGTAAATGTTTATTGTCCTTTCCCTTGGTGATCAAAACACACATTTTCCTAATAAAGTATTGATTTGCAAATGATGAGAGATGAGATGGCATGTTTGACATTGTGTGATTATTTCCTTCAAGGTTCCCTGTTTTTTGTATATATTTTCCCTTTCCTTATATAAACTCCTTCCCCTAACATTTTCCTCATGATTTTTCTCCTTGAAAACAACATACTTCATAGCATTTTGCAGGCAGGGCAGCGATCATTTGGACTTATTTGTTCCACCTTGCTCAATAACATCATGTCAACCACTGAGACTAATGAGCAAGGTGATGACCGATCTTCATCCACGGAGGTCGAGACACAGCGAAGGCCTCGTAAGGGTGGCCTCACTCATTATGGTACTGATAATCATTGATCTAGCATCTAAATATGAAAATTTTGAAAATTTTGGAGCATTTTGCCAATTTTTGGTAAAATTACAGGTTTTTCCCGTGTCACGTCCGCGTCGCGCGCGCGGACATTTTGAAGGACTGCTCGGAATTTTGCAAACTTGGAATTTTTGGAAAGGGCATGCCAAGAGAAAAATTACCAGTACTCGGGAGAAGTTTAATTTTGAGATTTGAGCCTCCAAAAGCTCAAAATACATCAAAAGAATGACTTTCTGCCCACTTTTTGAGTTGCAGAAAGTGACCTTGGGAGAAATGGTTTTTGAGGGGGCAAAACAACTCCAAATTCAGAAATTCCACTTGGGATGGAAAGTAGACAGGCCAAGCTTTCCAATGAGCCATCTTTCACTTGATTTGGACGAGTGGAACCCACTCAAATGTTGCTGCAAAGGTGCGCGGACATGAGAGCCAGGGAGCGCGGACATGAGAGCTAACTTTGCCAGAATTGACTTTTTTGGTCAAAAAACACTGTTTTGACTATGGTTGATTATTTTTACTTGTATATGATGGATAAATGTAATAATTTCATGGCACTTTGATAGATTTTACCTCTCTTTACTCTTCTAGAAGCTTCCTTGATGTAAAAAGTGAAAAATTAATGCATGAATTAGTTAGCTAAGTAATAGAGGCAAGTTGTTGAGATGCCTATTATCTAGTGCTTAGTTTGGAATTAGTTCAAACTGCTCCTAGAAAAATGAGCTCGACCCCTAGAGGCAAGGGAAGAGGTTAGCTTGCCTATATTATGTGTTTTCTTAGTCATTTTGAGAGGTTGGAAGGTTGAACTCTTGAGGGAGAAAGTTTTCATTGTATATTGTACATCTATCTTTGCAATTTCAAGAGGAAGAAGGCCAGGGTTTTGCAGACATCCTTGTGGATTCTTGTGGATTGTAGTGTTTATGGTGTGTTCTCTACATGTTCTTGTAAGTTTGTTTATGTATTCTACATCTCTCTTTTGCTTCTATTTGGACAGATGAAGTGGTAAAGTTTGAATACATGCTTTGACATGCTCAGCTTTTTAGGTTGTTCAAAATTTATGTTTTCTGCTATCTAGAGAGGATTCAAATGGTTGTTTGCCCTCTTTAGCTCCTTCTCTATCATCCCTGATCATCCATCTCAGATTAAAGCATCAACGCTTACTCCTACCTTGCCCCAAAGATCCCCCTGCAAAAACTGTGCTCAATCCCCGCACCCTGAATTGCACTCCCTCCAATTGCCACCAAAAAACCAAAAATCTTTAAATCAACCCCCCTTATCAATTTACTAGCCTAAAATCTTTATTCCTAATTGGTCAGCTTATCATATTGAAAGATCTACCGAATCTGACCCGAGAGAGCCTTCTCATACCTCGTAGGGCTAGCTACGAGGTGAAATGGTTTGATGTAGCCTTGAGAGTTTGTCTATCTCAGCCTAGGTGAATTCCAAGCGCTAACACTGGGATAACTTTACAAAATTTGAATGCAATTGAATGAACTTGAAGTAGCCTTCCTTCTTCATTTGGAGGCTGTTTGAGAAAATATGGAGCATTGCAGCAAGCAAAGTATGACATATTTGGCCTATGAAATGCCAATCATGAAAAATGAATACCTGCTACAGCAGGAGCTAACAGAGCCCACTCCTTCGATTGGAAGAACAACACCCCCCTTGAGCACATGAGTTCACCTTGAGCCAATGAATGATTTCCCCTTCATGCTTCAACTATGCATCCTACACCCTCCTAGTTCCTCTTGAGTGTAGAAACTACTAGGAAGGCTCAAAGCTTGATTAATTACCCCTTTGGTGTGCACACTTTCACCTTCCTTATTCCCTTTGAGCACATGAGCACACTCGGAACCCACGAATGAATTCCCTTCATGCTTCAACAATGCCCCCTGTGCCCTTGAATTCTCTCATTCTTACTTGAGTGCACAATCACACCTTGAAGTCCTCCCATGAGCCTTGAACTTCCATTGTTGCTTTGACATGAACCCTCCATTTTTTTAATGTAGTTTTCTTCCCTAAAGAATGAGGATGTCCCTATTTTTATAGGCTTACATTCTTAGCTAAATTTGGTTTCTCTTTGAGCATGATATGCTAAGTTATTGTTTGTAATAGATAGCGGATTTCTTGAAGCTAATATTTGTTTCCATGAGCATTCTTCCACGTCCAAGTGTTCCAGCTATTAGTTTCATCACTCTTTCATCGTTTATGGGAATGATGCCTCCGACTACCCATGAGTGACCTCAAAAAAAGCTTCAGAAGAAAGAACTGAAGAAATAGTGGAATTTACAGAGCCTACCATTCCTGTTCTTACAAACATGTAGTGTTTTATAGACAAATCTACCAAGGTCATGTGGAAGGATATTAAAGGCACTTTCATGGAAAAAAAGTTCCCTAAGAATTTGGAAAACAAGCAAGTCTACATCAACATGAAGCAGTCCAGGATACATAGGATTGCATGTATGTTCCCAGTCATTCCTTATGCAAAGGAAGTTGAATGGATATTATCACACAAGGATGATTCATATATAGTGCTTGATAGTGAAAGTGGTGGTCATATTGCTACCTCCCATGGAGAGGACATGCATACTTATTACAATGTTGGGCATGGAATCCCCCTAAGGCACATTCTGGGGCTCAAAGCCCAAGTTTTGACCCAATCTTGTTGTAAAGCTTCGCAAATTGTGGGTGCGGAGCGTGAAAAGTATGATAGAGTCACAGGGTTGTTCACCCTAGTTTTGTAATGTAATGTCAGCTGGATAGACCTACCCATGGTCCACGGACCATGGGATTCTATAAATAGAGTGAGGCTCTAAGTGTAAAGAGAGATAGTAGTAGAGAGAAGAAGATATAAGGAAGTAAGGTGAAGTGTGTCTTTGGTTGGTAAGGTAGGAGAAGGCTTTGCAGCGAAGTGTGGAGAGGCCTAGTAGTCCACAACTGTGTGCGTCGACCCCTGCAGCTGAGTGCGTAGGGCGGAGTCGAGTTTGTAACTGAAGAAGGAATTAATAAAGAGAATTTTTATCATGATTCTCTGTATCTGTTCTTGGGTTAATGCATGGTTGATATAATTTGCAAATATACTATTTATTTACTACGCATACCTGTCTAAATGGTTTATGTTGTTGAGTACAACTTAAAGCACACAAGTAGGCTAAAATAATTAACTAACATTGGAATACCAATAAGGACTTGAGTAATAATGCATAAGTGTAGCATTTGGCCCCTAAATAAGGTTGCGAGGTATAGGGAAGTGTGTGAAGTGACTTGCACTCAAGGTCAAAACTATAGACCACTTGAACTCATCAGACATCTCCAAGGTGTAGAAACTTGGTTCTAGCACCCTCCCATACTACTTTGGCTGATACCTCAGTCCGCGCTCTGTGGACTGTTACCAAAAGGGCCAGTAGTACCAAGATTTGTTTGGATAACTTAACTCTGAACCTGCGTTAGGCCGCTATAAGCCAACAAATGGTTCTGTTGTCGAGACTAGGATCTGCATAAGAGATGTCTGATGTTGTATCACTGGAATTCGATAAAGAAAAGAATTGAAGAGTGGTTGGACAGAAATATTCACAAGTTCATGGGGGAGGAAAACAGGAATCCATGGTTATCAAAGGAAGAGTGGTTAGATTGCTACTTATATACAGAAATCTATGAATTTTCTTTGCATCCTTCCCCTCTGAGATGTACAAGTGGATCGCGAAGCTAGCAGACTGTCAAGGAAGGTGTAGGCTTGACAAACTTATTATGTGGACTCTAGAGTTGGTGCATAGACTGGAAGCATCGGAAGATCACACGTGCTATGGACCATTAGCTCAATTGAATTATAGGAGTGTTTATCACTGAGTTCATAGTAGATACTTTAGTCAGCCATAGCGAGGTGGAAAAACGTTTCCTTAAAGGAGCACAAGGTAAGTACATTAAATCTTTGAACACTTTGATTAAAATGCTACTTTTTGAAAAGCGAGGTATGCAAATAAATTGATGTTTGGGGCTAGGCAAAGTGGGAGGATCTACAGAAATGAAGGTAGCATAGAACTAGAAACTAGCCTTTTGATTTGACCTCTGTGATAAAGCGAGGAAGAACTTACGAAGGTCTCACCAAGAAGTGAGATCAGTTTGATAAAGCAGCAAATTCTACACATACCACTCCCACCTACACCACCACTAGTTTCACCATCTTCACCTCCATCTTCACCCACACCACCTCCGCCACCACCACAATTTAATATGGAGAGCACGATAAAATTTCCTGTCTTCAAAAGAGTAGGGAATGAATATCTGGACTAGTTTTGGTTTGTGGTAAAGGATGTATGGGAAGCACAGAGAGTCACAAGTGATAATATAAAGAAAGCAATGCTGGTGAGAGCTCTACAGGATCGCACACTAACATGATACATCAGGCACTCCAATGACAATCCAAAGGCAGGGATCATGATATCCAAGTTGTGCCAAACAAGGAATTTAGCAAGCCAAAATTAGAGACACAATCGATTATTGGATTTAAGGAAATTGCAATGCTTCCAGGCAAGACCGCCTGGGAGCTAGATCAGAGATTGAAGTGTATGATTCGTGAAGCCAATACAACCTTGATGGATGGGCAACACCACACATGGTTTGTAGCATCGCTAATGCCACATCTAAGGAATGTGTTGTCACAATAGAAGCTATCCGCTCAAGCCAAGGCCTTGGAAATCAAAATGAGACTGCGTGATACCCCGATACAAGATCCTAACCTAGGAGTCCAACAGATCCACATGCAGTTGGAAAAATTGTGCCTTGAGATGTAGAGTTTGAAACAAGATAGGATGGCTCAGCCATAAGTGAGCGAGGAGGTATGGTGCGTAAAGTGCAAAGGCCAAGGACATGACAAGGACCATTGTCTAGTATTCGCGAACTACCTGGCAAGAGGAGGACCAATGTCATTAAGACTAGAGGCACAAGCAGGAATGAGCACAGTACCTGCCTTATGGTGTACGATTTTTTAGATAGGTGGAAAGCATGCTATAGATAACTACCATCTATTACAGAAGTATACACAGACTTCCCAACAATTGTTATGTAATTTCTGCAGGTCAGTAGGCCACGATGAGCGTACCTGTAGAAGTTATGAAATAATGATGGATAAGACTCCCACCTATAGAGTTCAGATGAAAACACAGGCCTTTGGTCAAAATGTTGGGATGGCGCACCCTAGATTTTAGCAGCGCGAATGAGGTCGAGGTGGAATGGGACCAGGAAGAGGTCGCGGACAGCTGATCTATCACAATTGTGAAGGGTCAAGCATTATGCCCACGATTGTACAAATCTGATGAGGCCATCATGCTTATATTGTACCCAGTTTGATCACAAGATGGAGGATTTTCCCACGCTGATAGTGAGGTTGCATAATAAAGGAAAACTCCAACCTCCTCTAACTCAAAACCTGCAAATGATGAGGTCTGATCCGTGCAAAGAAGACCCGAATGTAAATATCATGCTCCAAAGTGGTATTACGATAGGAGATGACAAACGCAAGAAACTCGAAGAGAGTGTCTAGGTTCGCAAGGCTCCAACAAAGGAACTGGGATTTTATTTGGAGCATGCTAAGGAGACATTGATGGAAGCTAAGAAGAGCTTCGTGGAGGCCTTCAATTCAGGTAGTAAAGACAAACTAGAACCAAAAATGGATCCATCAATGCTCACTACCTTGTTGGAGACATGCATGAAGTTGTTGCGCAATACCAAGGCTGTGAAGGGGCTACAAGAACTCATAACTAGATGTGATGGGACTGCACCAGGAGAACCACGCGTAGTTCGGAAGCTCGGGAAGCACACAACGCAAACAGGAGGAGAGATGATATTGACCACACAAATCAAGGATTATTAAATGGATCAAGTGATTTTGAATCTAGGATTAGACGTGAATGTCCTGCCAAAGTAGACATGGGAGTGGGTGAGTAGGCCTATGCTGCAATGGTCTCCTATTCAATTGCAAATGGCGAACCAAGAAAAGATCTTACCTATGGGAAGATTGTGGGGCAATGGATATTGAAGGTGTGAGCATGCTTGCAGATTTCGAAGTGATAGAGATTGTTGATGACAACAATCCCTATCTTGCACAACTGGGAATAGATTGGGCCACTAACATGAATGGAGTGATAAATCTAAAGAAGCGCAAGATGATTTTTGAGAAAAAGTCACTGCATGTAGTGGTACCTTTAGACCCCGTGGAAGGATCACACTACACAGAACCAGTGCATGACTAAAATAGCGATGACGATCTAGACTGTATCTACAAGATAACCTCTTGGGAGTAGGATTGAGTGAATCCAACAGTGGATGTTAGGATTTCGTGGGAACGTGAAAGCTCCGCACCTCAGATTCAAACGAGGAGATAGAACAGTGGCAGAACCGGTTACACAAGGTAATCACACTCAACTACAACGTGATGACAAGGTTGCTGCACTACATGGCAACAAAGGTAAGAGATATGCCTATGTATGATGGGTTAATTGAGGTGGATGATTTCTTGAACAAATTTGAAAGAGAAGTACTGGAACAATAGCGTTTCGACGCTTTGAAATGGGCACTGCCCACTATGCTTGCAAGATGGTGGGATATGGATCAAAGAATATTTGAGGACTGACGCGAATGCAGAAGGATGATGCTCATGCAATTTGGAAAGCCTCAGATGTAGATAAAAGCCAGGTATGATAGACAAAACAAGTTGCATGCCCACCTCTCCAAATGGGTACAAGCATGTGGTGTGCAACTTGCATGAGTGCCCACCGTCCTCAGGATAGGAACATGACCAAAAAGTAGGAGCGGGCAAGATGATGGTGCGAACGATTGTTATAGCTCCAAATCTCACTATTATGGTTTGTGATGCTGCACTCATGGCCTAGGGAAACCCCTCCTTCCAAACCTGGTCCAAAATCTAAAAAACAGTGTTTTATTCCCTATACGCGACATTGCCCTGAGTAAAACGCGTGTATACGCGGGTTCATATATACCCAACCCGCGTATATGTATTAAAACACAAAAAATATAAAACTCCTTATTTTCGGGTGGAGATCGCGGGTTTTACCTGCTGATCACCTGTTAGTGCCTGTGGCCTCAACTGTTCCCAACCAATTCCTTAACTAAAAAACTACTTTGGAATTGGTATAAAAAGACACCAAAGGGAAGGCCAAAAGGAGGAGAGAACATAGAGAAAGGTTATTATACTGAGATTTCCCCCTGATCAGGTCTGAAGACCCTTGTGCCTTCTGCACTTCCCCCATTTTGTACAGGAAACCCTTGTTTCCTTGTGATTTGATGTTCATCCCTTAGTTATGACATCCTGGAGTGAGTATCGAAAGGAGACCTACTAGAGGCCTGAGGCGGGACGGATCCAGAAGGAGGTTGAGCTTTGAGCCTGCAGAAGTGGTTCAGGTGATATTGCTCTTTTTTGTACTATTCTATTTGTCTAATAAAGAAACACGTCTTGTTCCCGATATGCTTTTTTCTTTATGTTAATGATGTTCATGTTTGAATTTCATGTATGAATGCATGTCTAAAAGTTTATAACTAACTCCTTTCTTGTATAACATAAAGACGATTTTCATATAAATCTTTGTCCATATACTGCTATATTCTTTGGAATTATTGGTTTTGCAAGGCAAAGGAGCGGAAGGGACGTGAAGAAGGGTTTGGACCCTTGAGGAACTACCCGAACGTAGGACCTGAGGTACGTCCTTCTCACCTTAGAAATAGCTTTTTCTAGCATAATGGATGTGTGTGTGCATGTTTCTTGATTTAGACAACTTTCAGTCTGCTAGGGTTCCACCCAAGAGCCTTAGGGGATAAAATCCCGCAACACCGTTAGTGATTGCAGATGGTATGTGTGTGGGCCAAGTTTCTCGTGGATAGTGTACAAACCAATCCACACAGATTGGAACTTCGTATGCCTGCCTTTGTCTTCATGGGGTTTCTACCATTTCAAGAATAAGTCACGAACAACGAAGTTAGCATTCCCTACAAACTTCTTATCAAACCATCTCTTGACATGGTTCTGGTGGAGTGTAAATTTTTCTTTCACTTTCATCCTTTCTTCCTACAGCTTGTGAAGTGTATCATCCTACACTAAACTAGTAGAAAAAGGCATGCCTTGGGATTCTTGAGGCAACTGAAGCACAGGAAAGTAGATGTTTGGTGGTAAGATGTCTTCTTTATCATAAATGAGGAAGTATGGTGAGGTATTCAGAGAGGGTTTGGGTGTTACACAGTCAGTCCATAAGGAATTCGTCGAGGCAGACTACCAGTTATGTTGTTCAGAATAAATGGAATTTTTGATTATGCAGAAAAGATTTTTTTCGTGGATTCTGTGAGACCATTTCCCTGGGGGTAGTAGTTAGATGAGTGTTTCAACACAATACCATATTTAAATGAAAAATATTAAAGCTTCAAAGATGAAAAGTAAGTTGCATTGTCAAACACAAGTGATACTGGAACGCCAAAGTGTGAGATGATGTTCTGTTGGAGGAAGATGATGACTTCCTGGTCATTCACTTGCTTGAGCGGAACTGCTTATACCCACAACATGAAGTAATCAGTTCCTATCAAGATGTAGTGGTGTTGTTTTGACAAATGTGGGGAAATTTCCCCGATGATGTCCAGGACCCATTGTTGGAACAGTTCAGTCATTGCAATAGGGTGCAATAGGGATGTTGACCTTCATGTTTTGACAGTGCATTGCTGACAGATCGGGCACTTGTAGGCATAAGCGTGTTCATCCTTGAACAATGTGGGCCAGTAGAAAATGGCTCGCATAACTTTGTGCGTAGTGGTATTTCCTGCAAAGTGTCCCTGGCTAGTCTATCATGTAGATCATGCGAAACCTTCTCTGATTCATGTGCCGCTAGGCACCTAAGGAAGATTCCATTACTGTATTTTCTGTAAAGAACTCCATGCACTAACTGATAGGCTAAATATTTGAGGTGCAGTTCCCTCTTCTGTCTCATGGAGAAGTGAGAGGATATGGTGCCATGCTCAAGGTACTGGCACACATCTTTGTACCAAGAGTTTCCGCGTGCAGTGGGTGGTCCTCACTCTACATCATACATGTTGATTTCTTGCTCCCAACCATCGATCTCTTCCTCTTCCTCCTATGCATGGCTTGCCTTAGCTGTGAGGCTCCAGAGACCATGACCCTTGACAGTGTGACTTGGTTTGATGTCTAGATCATACTCTTGCAAGCCTGTCTTCTAGTTCACACATCGTTCACTCAACTCTTGTTGTACAAACAATGAGAGGACTACTGGGTGAGGCACATAAACTATGCAATGGTTCTTCAGTAAGTAGGGTCTGAAGTGTTTCACCGCCTTGTATAAGGCATATGATTTCTTTTCAAAGACACGGTAGTTAAGTTTGGGTCCCTATATGCTTGCGCTCATGGAGGAGATGGGACGTTCATCATTCAGCTCATCCTTCTGAGTTAGTAATGCAACAAGCGAGTTGTCAGAGGTGAAGGTGTATACTGATAAATCTTTGTTCAAATCAGGGATATAAATTGTAGGTGCTTCTACTATAGCCTACTTGATACGAGTGAACGCATTCTTTTCCCTATTTCCCCAACTATAAATTGCATCCTTCTTGATCATGTCGTGCATTGGTTTTAATATTTGGGCATAGTCGGAGATGAATTTACAGAGGAAGTTTATCTTTCCCAAGAAGGATTTCAGTTCTTTCTTGTTGGATGGGTGAGGGATCTATGCAATGGTCTGGACCTAGTATGAATCAACCTTAATCCTGCTTATGGAAATGATGTGTCCAAGGAGATTCCCCTCAGACATGGCAAATACACTCTTTTTGGGATTCAAGAAAATATCGTATTTTCTGCATCGCTCAAATATTTTCTTCAGATGGTGTATGTGGTCTGACCATTTTCTGGAAAACACAGTCACATCATTGAGGTACACCACTATGCTCTGTACAATGAGGCCATGGAAGGCTACGTCCAAGGTGCACTGAAAGGTTGCGCTTGCATTCACAAGCCCAAATGGCGTTCGTTTGTATGTGAATGTACCCCACTTGGTACAAAAGATAGTTTTGAGTCGATCAAAATCTATTACCAGGACCTGATTATATCCAGAAAACCTGTCAAGTAAGGAAAACATTTCTACACGAGATACTCTCTATAAAATATGCTCCATAGATGGCATGGGGTAATTGTCTTTGTCCGAGTAATGGTTCAAGTTTTGGAAATCAATGCACAAGCAAATCTCCCCGGACTTCTTACGCACTGGAATAAGGTTGGAAACCCATGTGGAATGATGAACTCTGTATATGATCCATATATCCAACAACTTGGTCAGCTCTTTCTGTATGAGGGATTCAAGTGACAGATGTAATTTCCTCAACTTGTGATGAAATGGCTTGACCCATTCATTGATTGGAATGACATGTTATATTATTTGAGTGTTGTAAGTTTTCAGATCATCATATGTTGACACAAACACATCCCGGTACTGTTTGAACAAGTGGACAAAGGCTTGCCGCTCTTCCTGCGTACAACTCATATCGAGATTGACGAACTTTGGATCTTGTTTTGTTCATGATGGTCAAGTTCACCAGTGCATAAGCATTTTTGTTGTGGACATACCAAAAGAATATGGCTTACTACTCAGCAGAGATTGGTCTAGGAAGTTTAATGGATATTTTGGTACATACTGGTCACACTTGTGGCTTTCTTATCAGGGAAAAAGCAACCAAATCCGAGTGTTATCCGAGAGAAACATGAGGCATAGCATCACTCCATCAATGGTGAGAATGAATTTTTCACCTTCATAATAGTTCATTCTCAAGGCTTGCTACTCTATGACTTGCATAACCACTTTCAGGGGCCAAGGAATAGCAAAACCTATAGCACCACCATGATGCACGAAGGCGAACAGTTCATTCTTACCATTGATGGGAGTGATGTTATGCCTCATGTATCTCTCGGATAAAACCTGGATTTGGTTGCTTTTGGCCTGATACAAAAGCTATAAGTGTGACTAGTCTGTAGAAAAATATCCATTAAACTTATTAGACCAGTCTCTGCTGAGTAGTAAGCCATATTCTTCTAGTGTGTACACAACAACAATGTTTATGCACTGGAGAACTTGACTATCATGAGATAGTTGGATGATCACATCCCAAAGTTCACCAATGGTGGGTACACATGTCCGATCAAGTTGGATGATTTGTACAGATGTATTAGTCCATTGTGCATTGATCTTCTTGGCAATAGAGAGTAGCATGACATTGGATGATGCGCCAGACTCAACCAAAAGGTTGTGAACATTGCAGTTAAAAATTCGAATGAAAGAAAGAATGGAGGGAAAAAAGATTTTGATTCTTCCATCTAGAGTGTATTGAGCACAGTTGTGAGTGAACCAGGAAATGTTCTTGCTACCTTTTTGGTGGAGGCTGCATTGTCTATAGATGTTTTCCCTAGTGTGTGCAATAGAACATCTCACTGAATTTGAATCTTAACCAACTCAAACAAACTAATGTTTGTGTGAGTTTTCTTCATGTCTTTCACAATGTTGTAATCAAGAGCGGTAGACTCACTAATATGTTTGGGGCCAGACTTGTGTTCATATTGTCCGACAGAGTGTTCTGTAGGTTGTTTCTCATGGATGTACTCTTGTTTGCCATTGTCTTCCCAGGCTTGCTTTGTGTCTTATTCTTTTGGATGGCTGGTGGATCAACCTTCCTCAGCAGTTCGAGCCATTCTAGCATTTCCCCAATTGTAGGGGGAGCCCCTTGTATCGACTGTTTTCTTTTGGGGATGCTTCTCGATGTTTGTCTTTTGCGATGCTCGTGAGCACTAATACATGTTGATCGCCTATTTGTATTGATATCTCATGAGGTGCAACATCTTCATCATCATCTGTGTCTCCTGACTAGCCCTGCAAACTGCTCACTATTTTTTGCATATGGTCGCATACTATGCCTACAACTCATTTCCAATCCAAATATGACCCTTTTGGGTGCTTATGTTCATGAAATGAGTAAAATTCAATGTTCGCGCACTATTGTAAATGGAATAATGTGCTGGAGCTTTGTGGAGTTTTATCCTGTAAGCAGTTACTACATGATGAAATGCTTCCTTGTCTTTTTCTGGGTGGTCGGCTGCTCCCAGATATGTCAATTGTTCGTTGTTTGAGCTTAGACACTTCTTTTGTCAAGTTCTTGACAAGATGAGTAAGGGTTTCAATATCACTTTCTTCCTTGTCTTTACCCTTGCTCATCATGGCTTGGGGCTTCCTGCTCATGTATCTTGAGTCCTTTGCTGGTTCGTCATCCTTGATAACTCCAATCGCACGTAGGTCCTTCTCTACAACGATTGCCTCTTTGTAGGTTTCTAATAATGTTGGTTTCAGAGCTCGCTTGACGAACTGCGCGATGCTGGTTGGCACTGGGGACGTGTAGTAATCAATAGTGATGGATTCATGAGGTTCTATGTCCACTGCAAACTTGTTCAATATGCACATAAACCTTTGATTGAAATCCTTTACCTTTTCTTTTGCCTCCATCTTCAGGCTACCCAACTCTTTGAGTAACATGGTCGGGGTCTTTTCACCAGAAAAGTTTTCCAGAAACATGCATTTGAACATGCCACAGTTATGGATGGAGTTGTCAGGAAGGTTGTGATAGCATACTGCTCTGTGGCCATCCAAGGTAGATGGGAACAATTTGCATGCAATGTCTTTGTACCGTACCTTGAGTGCCTGCAGCTATTATAGGTAGAAGTTGTCCAAGTGATCTTCTGCCTTCACTGCTCTATCAGGGTCATACTTTGTGGGCATTCTCTCTGAACGCTTTGGCATCCTGTGCAAAGCATCCAAGAGAGCCAATGGTCCCTGAGTCATCCATTCCAAGTTTTGCTTAGCCATGTCTTCTTCTTCTTCATCCTTGTCCTCTTCTTCAAAATCTGATGGTTCCAGCTCTAAGTCTGTTGGTTTGTCTCTGCCTTCACCTCCTCCACTGCCTTCCCCTCAACCTCCTGTACCAAAATTTGAGCCCAAGATTGCGAGGGTGTCTCATTCTCCCTATTGGAATACCGGAGGTTCCTTTCTGTTCTCAAAAGCTTCTACCAAACCTTTGAGTGTGGCAAGATATGCTTCTTCCACTGATGATACAACAACCCTCGTCAGAGTGGTTTTTCTCTTACTTGATGAGTATGAAAGATGTTGTAATCCTGGGATCAGTTTGAATTCTTTTGCGAATTGACGGGTGATGGGATGGACAAAGCAGAGGTGCTGATACGAAATTTTGTGTTCACTTCTTGGAGGTGAGGAGTAACCAACTTCAGATTTGTGTGTAGTTGAGAGGGAGCGTAAGTTACTGCCTTGACCAGATGATTGATGCATGGGGGTGAGAGGAGATTCAACTATAAACAACTTGCGGCCCTCCTCTAGCACCAGAAATGTTGACAGTGATGGACCCACCAACATTTAGGGGATCTCCCCGGTATGAAATCCCAATTAGACCTCACACTGTTTGGTGTAGGAGTCCCATCTGGTATGATGGATAGTTTCCATTGTCTTAAAGGTTTGCCTTAGCTCTTGCTTGTCAGCACAAGAGAGTGGTTTTCTTTGTCTTCGATCAATGAGGTTCACATGCCTAGTGAGTGCTTAGTGTTACTTGTTTCAAGGTTATTTCACCACCAAGGGATAAGGTGGAGGTGAGTCTCAAGTCGAAAGGGAGTAGTTTGAACTCTGTCAAAGACACACAACACAACAGGACATGTGAATCTTCTGGCGGAGTAGTCCATATAGATGCAATAGTCACCATGAGTGCGAAGATTGTTATAACAAGTTTTGGGAATGGTTCTATCGAATTTCCAGTGGGATAGCCCAGACATGCAAGACAACTTCGACAACTTATACAACACATTTTCGTAAGCATATGTATTATAACAACCGAATAGTTCAACTGTTTTAACATAGGTTAAAGAAACATGCATTACAAGTGTCCAAAGAATAGTCTTATAAACAAATACAATACATGTGTGAAATCGTGTTGGGCTATTATCAGGCTTATGAATGAAGAAAAAGTTCGAAGACACATCAGTACACCATACATCACTAACCCCGATAGCGGGGTGTTGGAGCTACTGCTTGCTCCTCAAAGAAAAGACTACAAACTCTCAAGGTTATGTGGGAGGAGCCAAGGTGAAAAGTATTTTTCATGTACAAATGAGGGGTATTTATAGCCAAGGGTAAAATTGGCCCTTGTGACTGTTTGACTTCCCTCATGACTGTTTGACTTTCATGACTCTTCAACTTTACATGATTATTCAGATTTTCTTATGGGTCTCTTGGACTTCCATGTGACATTACATTGATTACAATAGTATGGCCCACAATAGTGATGTGGTTGAGATGACTCATGACATTAATCGACATGACGATACTGGTATGTTCATACTGCTAGTGGTGTGCATGTCGAGCTACAGTGCTACTGAGTGATGGATGTGATCTTGGTGTATCATAGCTTCAACTTCGTGTGGAAAGGTGTACGGAGTCTTCGATGGTCTTGGTGTTCCCTTGATGTTGCATGTGCACATCGCTCCTTCACTTGTACTTTGGCATGCTTCATGTGTTTTTTCATTCACAAACAAGTCTCCTTCTATGTGCTCCTTCTTCATCTCGTTAGTCATCCTGCCATGTCTCATCCATGTACCTGTATCTATAATCACTCATGATGAGACGACATCAAATCCAAAAATATCCTAGTTTACCATGATGCATTGTTTTCACTTTCGGATGTAGGTGACTGATAGAGAGAAAAAGGCTATGAAGCTACAAAAAGGTAGATTTCAAGCCAGGATGTGGGCCCTTGGTACTATTCGTGAAAAACTACACAGAGGTAACTGGGAGGTTGAGATGGGCAACCCGGATTAGTAGTGACTATCCGCGGTATCTGGCTCGGCTAGAGGGTAGATTGGTGCAATTTTTTTAGGGACTAGTGCAGGTAATAGGGGGAGACTAGCAACAAAAACTATGCAACTTATATGGGGAGTTAGTAGCATGCTACTAGAAAAATTGTGCAAATTTTTTGGGGAGCTGGTAGCGGGCTGCGAGAGGATGCTGGAAAAAGATAGGCAGACCTAGGAGGCTAGCCTACCAAACATCCCTGTGCATTTTCTGAGTTGAGTGGGATGTTGGGCAGCTGGGAGATTGCTCATGAGAACTACGCAGTATTCATGATGAGCAGTTGGTCGGTTAATAGGGTGATTGGCTGGAAAAACTGCACAAATTTTTAAGGTAGTGCAGTGATAGGAAATGGGTGTTTCTCTAGCATGTCTATGCAATTTCTTTAATCAATGGAAGTGGGCATGCTTGGTAGCTTCTACGCAATTTTTTGGGGGAGTGAGGCCCAACGTCACTGCCCAGTCAAACTCTAAGTTTGACCAACTATACACTTGGTTGACTTGCTTATGGGCAACGCAAATTGAGATGGCTTACTAAGAAACTTTTGCGTTGTTCTGGGTGATAGTTAGTCGTGTCGATTCCAGGATTTCATAGTGGAAAATCCTTGGGAGGTGGCCTCCATCTCTACGCAATTCTTGGCAACAGTACATGTTCATTAAGGGCTGAATCTGCACAGTGTAGCTTAATGGAGGTTTGGTTGTTGGGGTTGGTCCAATCGACATAGCTTCAGCGAAATGACTAAGTTTGTAAACCAGTGACTTCACACATGCATTACCTTGCGAACATAGACTCAACACGACTTGACAACAAGACACCTCGAACAATCAAGACAACATACACTCAGTGTGACTGGCCGATAGTGCGGGCGACAAGCACGACACTTGTGATAGACCATTGAATGACCGCAACGACACTTGTGTGACATTGCATACAAGTTCGTGTGTGAGTGTGACTGATGTTTATATAGCAAATACAACTTGTACACATGAAGACAGACCTTATGCATAGCTAGGGCATGTATGAAAGCATGACATTGTGATCAATATGATAAAATATGCCTAGTGAATGGTCAAGTGAGGAGGGTGCAAAGACTCAACACGAGCTCACGAGATGAGCCCGGGTGCTTGCAAACATTAAGGAAAAATCCAATCAAGTCTCTGAAATTGGATGCAAGCCAAAATTTTTGTAATGTACTCATTTTTGGTCTTGTTCATAGTACAACACGGGTGGATTTCCGAGGTAGGAGATGGCCATGTCAATGGAGCTGGTTTATGTCATCAGGGTTTCCAATGGAGTTTTGAGGATTTTTATGGGGTCCAATGGCATTCACTCAGCATATTCATCATTATGCGTTGTTTTGTACATCATAATTCTCATAAAACGGGGTTATTATTGGCGTAACTTAATTATTTATGTTCGAGGTGGCATTCTGTGGAGATTAATTGAAGGAACACGTCATTGTAATATCTCTTTGGAACCGGAACGAGAATATCTATAGGATGGGATGCTGAGAAGTGACGTCCAGTGGCCAAAGAGAGTATGGTGGACGATTTATCATTTTCCTTAGTTAAAAATGACTTTAATTAGTCATTTAATTAAGGAAAAATAATTAATTAGAGGAAATGGGCCAAAAGTGACTTAAGTAAAATAAAATAAAATAAAAAGAGGTCACTTAAGATAAAGTCAATGGAGGAGCTTCTACAATAATAATAAAATAATAAAATAAGATGCTTATAGAGGCTTGGAGATCTATCCATCAAATCTATAAAAGGAGGAGGAGGAGATCATTTGGGACATCTTGGACTTGGTATTGTTTCTTGTATGAGAGATTGGAACCCGGTTCTCTACTCCAGCAATAGCCCGAGGACGGAAAAACTCGAGAGATTCAGTGAGAGTGGGTGAGCACCCATCTCTCCCCTTGGCGAATCCATTCAGGTTCACAGGTTGATTATATTGTTTTTTAGTTCGTTTTGGAGGCCAATTTGCAACATTGTTGTAGATCTGTTTGAGACCATATTATCTCAGTTGTATGGGTTGTATGTGCATGTAAAACCCCAGCTATCTAATATAATAAAGCTGAGAGTTTTCTTATTAATTGTGTTGTGAGATTGCAGTGCTCTATTTGTTTATTTTTACATGGAAATCTTCTGTTACATGCATGTTCATTTTTATATGAAGTGCTTTTTCCAAATTTTCTTCATTTGGGACATTACAGTGGTATGAGAGCATCAAACTTGGCTCAGCCTGTGGGTTCGCGTTTTTAGTTTTAAGTATTTGAGAGTTTATTTTGGAAGAGCTAAAGTCACCCTTTGTTGCAGAATTTTTATTTTTGTGCCAAGATTATTGTTGCCAGTGATTTTTGAGTGAATTTGATGGATTGGACAAGTGGAGCATTGTGATATTAATTTTACTTAGCTGGAGTAGTGTGTAGAGTTTGGCAAAGTAGGAAACTTGCACTAAATTGGGGCTTTCTGTATCTTTTGGAATCTACCCAAACAAAATGTAGGTTTTATGAGAGGAGTTCGTGGTTAAAATTTTAGAATTTCCTGGGTAGTATGCTGGATGTAAATTAGTGTTCCTTCATCATTTCATTTTATTAATGAATTAGGTAATTCACACCACTTGGTGAGCTTGATGTTGGCTTGGATTTAAGACATACCATTTCTGGGTTTTTATGGGTTTGGTGTGAGGAGCCTCAAGTTAAATTTTCAGAATTTTTAGAGTAGTATTGAGGGAAAAACACCAATTCATCTTCCGTAGCAACAACATAATTTATGGGCAGTGTAAATTAATTATTTGGGTTATTTTGTTGGGCCTTTGCAACAACAATAAGGGGATCTTGAAATTATAAAATTTATTTTCTCATGGATGAGCCACTGAGGCAGCTTGCAGCCCTTAGTGTTGACCCTATCGACAAGAGAAATTTTATGAGAATATTTATGGGAGGGTTTAGATTTGGGAAGGATGGGGAAACAAAGTAGAAGCAGTCTCAAAAGCTCCCAAAGAAGAGCTGAAATCAAATGAGGAGAGAGCATATCTGCTTCACATGTCAAGGAGCATGGACACTAGATCACACATGTAAAACTGTCAGAGATGAAAAAACTAAAGAAGAGCAAGGAATGACAAAAAACTCAAGTCAACAAAGAAATGAAGGGCCCATGTTTGAGCAAGAGTTGCATGTAAAATGCTTTAACTTGCATGAAATAACCTTTGAGGAGCATGAACAATTGTGTGATAGAAACCTACCTGGGCCTCCATGTTTGATGATTCTATATGGTGAGAAACAATTTGATTCCATGCATAAAGAAATCCTAGGAGAAGACACTCAAGAAGATTTGAGAAATGAGCCATTAGTGGTGGTCCAACATGAAGATCACTCAGAGGTGCAAGGACATGAGGAGGATGATATGCATAGTGTTTGGGATGAGCTAGTGTTGGAGAGTCAACTAGTGGCTCATGTTGAGCCCATGATGGAGGATGAGCAGAAACCTTTGGGGCCAACCATTGATGAGGAGCAGACAAATGTGTAGGCATCATCTAGGGAGGTAGTATTTTCGAACACTTTCCCCCAAGAGATGATTGATAGGGTAGTTTTGCAGGAGGCTAGTAGACAACAAGAGCTATTAGAGATGGTGGTACATCCATCTTTGGGCTAAACCACTAATGAGATGCAGTTAGATGAGCAGACAACTGGTAGAGCTACAGGACTTTCAGGGAGTAGCCCTTTCCAAGAGTATATAGATAGGTCTTGTAGCATAGTGTGCCCACTTCTTCCCACTAGAGGGAGGAAGGAAAAATTTCTCGGACATGTTTTGATTGACCCGGTAGGGCCTCAGGAGTTGAGCATGGACCATTTTCAGCATAGCAGACACATCCCTTGCACAGGTGTCCATACATTAGATTCGTTGGAGATCATAAGTTGGTATCCTTTTGATGGAGTATCAACCTTAGTTCGGGGCACAATACAACAGGGCACTTAGATGAGGAGGTTATTATATGCTTTAGTGAGCAGTGGGAGGTGGACCAATAGTTCACCGGTGTTTCCATAGCATTATCCCTACATCAACGGAGTGGAGATGACCTTGGCCTATGCCTGAGGTTGGATTGAAGGGAGGTGATGAGATCGTACACAGTTGGTGGGGCAACATTCATAGTCGGAACTATAACACAACAAGATCCATGGAGCATTGATGCTCCTTCTTTGTGGCATTGGGATCTAGGTGGATCTACTATTAGCAGATTGAGTCAGAGATGGACATGGGATCTAAGGTATTAGAGGATCCAATCATGTTTCGATAACTGGGAAGAGTGACATGGACCAATGGTTCATATGGGCTCTAGGCATTGGGTCTCATTTGCATTGGGCCACCAGATTGGTCCACAAATTTGGATTGCATGAGGGAAAGCAATCTTGGGGCGGGAGGACTATAATGTCCCCATTTTTATTCTTCTTCATAGTACAGCCAGAGTGGATTTCCAAGGTAGGGGTTGGCCACGTCAGTGGAGCATGTTTATGTTATCAGGGGTTCCGATGGAGTTTTGAGGAGATTGTATGGTGCCCCATGGAATTTTCTCGACATATTCTTCATTATTAGCAGTTCCACACATCTTGTTTTTGGTTCCGTGACTTTCTTATAATTCCCATAAAATGAGGTTATTATCGACATAACTTAATTAAATATGATCGAGGTGGCATTACAGGAAGATTAATTGACAGAACACCTTGGTGTAATATCCCATTGGAACTAGAATGAGAAGATATACAAGAAGGGATGCTGAGAAGTGACTTCCAGTGGTCGAAGAGAGTATGGTGGAAAATTTACCATTTTCCTTAGTTAAAAATGACTTTAATTAGTCATTTAATTAAGGAAAAATAATTAATTAGAGGAAATGGGCCAAAAGTGACTTAAGTAAAATAAAATAAAATAAAAGGGGTCACTTAAGATCAAGTCAATGGAGGAGCTTCTAGAATAATAATAAATTAATAAAATAAGATGCTTCTAGAGGCTTGGGGATCTATCCATCAAATCTAATAAAGGAGGAGGAGAAGATCATTTGGGAAATCTTGGTTTTGGCATTGCTTCTTGTATGAGACACTGAGAACCAGGTTCTCTGCTCTAGAAGTAGCCCTAAGACATAAACCCTCAGGTGTTTCAGTGAGAGTGGGCGAGCATCCATCTCTTCCCTTGGTGAATCCATTCAGGGTTCACAGGTTGCAATATATTGTTTTTCTATTTATTTTGGAGGCCGATTTGTGGAATTGTTGTAGATCTGTTTGAGACCGTATTATCTCACCTGTATGGGTGGTATGTTCATGTAAAATCCCAATTATCTACTATAGTAAAGTTGAGAGTTTTCTTATTAATTTGTTGTGAGATTGCAATGCTCTGTTTGTTTATTTTTACATGGCAATATTATGTTAAATGCATGATCATTTTTATGTGAAGTGCTTGTTCCAAATTTTCTTCATTTGGGACATTAAAATTTTGGAGCTTGTTGCAGCTGCTACAATAGGATCCAATGGTGATATCCATTTCTACATATGAGCTTTGCATTTTTCGTCCATGTTGGAAAATGGAGGTATAAGGGTAATTTATGTAAAGTTGATTGCAATTCATTTTTGCTACCATTTAATGAAAGAGGCCTCCCCTCTTTGAGCAAGGCCCAAAGACGTAGCCCACACTGGGTGAAATCCGTAATCAAATCATTTTTTTGTCTTTGATCTGATGGTTTCTTTTTATTTCTTCTTCTTTTCATGTGTTTAAATTACTTGGTTACATGCTCCTTTATATGTAATTTTGCATGCATCCCTAAAGTAAAAAAGGATATGGATCATAACGTCAGCCAAATGAGAACCCATATTGTCTAAAAATAACCTTTGATTACAAAGCATGCATGCAACATCCTTCAGTGAGTAGAAGACATTATAATTTTACCTGCTTGTATTTGAAAATTAGTCGTAGCAGGTGATAGATTTGATCTTTACATCCCTCCATCAGAGAATTTCTCTTTATTGCATTTCATTTTTAGGTGTCTCTTCATTTCACTCAGTTGCATTCCGCTAGGGGCATGCCATAATATGATGGAAGGGTTTAGTCATTGATCACCCCTCATGCTTTGCATTGCTGGCTCAGGTCTGTTCATCTAAATCAAATTTTTGAGTCACTTACAGCCCTGATTTAGTCGTTTGATTAGCAAGAGTTATTTTCGGTCACTAGGTCTAGGGTTTCATAAGTTGTGTCTTCAAGATGTCCAATAAAGACAGTAGACCTGAGGGAGGTTTTTAATAAGTTCTCCTTTCAAAGATTTTCATTGTCATATGGATCTATTATGACCGTTCTTCAAAACTCTATTTTGAAGAAAAGTCGACATTTCATTTTTTGTAATAATTTTCAAAAAAAAAATTCAGTTCTTGAATTCTTCAGGCGCAGCCCTGGTCTTCCTTGGTCAAAACATGCCACTGTCCTTCAAACAATTGCCAAGAAATTCATCATTCGAAACCAAAATCAAGGGGGAAAAAAAGGACAGAGTTGTATTAATTGCGAAAAAGTGCCAAAAACCAAAACATTACAAAAACGGGTTTTGAAGAACCAAAATTCAAATCAATGTCTTTATAAAGGTTTTTCCATGAAGATCAATGTCATTTTGCATGCCAAGGTCAAAGAGAAGTATTTCAAAGTGAATTGGGTGAGCAAGTGCGTGTTTTGGGGTGAAATTGCATGCAACTGTCCGGTGCGGCGCATAGAACAGGTGGCGCGACGCACTAGGAGAAGTTGCCCAGTGTAATTCTGAATGGGTGCGGCACACTGGGAGCGCGCAACGCACTGGGTTCTTAGCGTGGCGCATACAGTCTACAACTTGAAAACGTTTGAAATTTCTCTCAAATTTCCATTTATTTGTGTGGATTTTCTAGGTAGGGTCGACATCTACATGTTTCATTCATTTTTTTGTTGAGTAATGATGGTTTATGGATGTTAACGAATGAAACAAAAATCCAAACCCTACCTCTAAAGTGCCTCAAAGGATAATTGTTGTGGATTCTAAAATCTTTGTTTTGGCACCAAGGATTCTCCTCCTTCCCCATTTCTCCCTTGTTTCATCATTTCCTACCCCCCCACTAAGCTCATCAATCCTACATTTTCTTTCCTACACTCAAATCCCAAAACCCAAACCCTAGCCCTTATAAAAAATCTCCTAACACTATACATAAAATCCCTCAAACCCTCCTCCTTTCCCTAATAAACTTTATCCTAATATCCCCTAATCCCTTACTGTTTTCCCCTTCCTAACAGTCCCTTTTTCCCCTTGGTGGCAGAATCCAACTATATTGCATTACAACAAAGTAGTTTCATACATCATTAAACAGAAGTCCAAGCACTGTTCATATACAACAACATCTTTTCCTCAAGGTATTTTGTATAGCTGTCATGGCATCTGAGCATTCTTCTGATTATGAAGTGGAAACTCAAAGTGACTCTCCCATGGAAGAACATGCACCCCGAAGGCCTCATAGAGGAGGTAGACATGTCAGAGAAGAACCGACCACCCTTACAGATTTGCAGGCCTGCCCTCTTGCCGTCTCTTGTTTCCGGTTTCATTCCTGCTATGAGTTTTGTGAGAAGGTGGCCAATGTTCAATTTCATCATGACTTGGCTCATCTATTCGTACTACATTTACATGGAGATCAGGTTATGTTGGCTGGTGTCACCTTCACACTTACACCAGAATATATCTCACTGGCCACCGACATGCCTAACATTGGAGAACCATGGAATAAGAAGCAGAAGATTGACCGGAAACATTATGAGCCATATTGTAAACCGGGTTTCTTGAGGAAGCTCAAGAGGGTGTTCTCATTCCGATATCTCAAAGATGAATATGCTCCATTAATGAAATTAATCATGAAGTATTTCAGTTGTGAAGGTAGCTTCTCCCGAATATATGCTTATCACATCAGGTTGCTCATGCATTTCACTCGGGTACAGATGATGAACATCCAATATTTCATATGCTTAAACATAGAGAGGAGGACCACCCTTGTGCAGCACAAGACCCTTGAGCAGCAGTTCAACAACATTTGCCATTTTGCTCTCATCAAGATTTTGGTTGTTCATCAGCTTGGATTACAGGGCATCACATGGGATGACTTCATCTCCCGTGATTTCTTTAGGGCTTCACAGGGACTTTTAGAGGTAAGGCATGAGACAGGTGGACCTTCTCATCAGTATGAATGCCATGAGACCGTTAGTGTGCCCGTGTTCATCACATATCATAGGGGAACTAGACATTTGTTTGCAGCAGCGAAGCGAGTGTTATCTCTACCAGGGGTGGAAAGAGCCTCGCTTCTGACATCAGCACCACAGGTACTGGACAAAGGAAAGAGGCAAATGTAGGATGAGGGGCCTTCAGGTGAACGAGAGACCGGCTTCATTCTCATTCAGGATGACGATACCGACATGGGCCCGCAAAGTGCACATCTTAGAGAGGTCATTCAGGAGCAACAGATAGACATCAATGCCTTATCCCTCAACTTGGAGAGGGCTAAGTGGATCATCAAATACTTAGAGTAGAGGAATAAACAGCTTGAAGACCAGCAGGAGATCATGGATTTGCAAAACATCCGCGAGAATCGCCGAGCTACCCAACAGAGAAGGATTGAGCTCACTTCATTGGAGCAAGTGATTAATGATGATCGAGAGTCTTGGCTCGAGAGAATCAACATCCACCTGGAGAGACTATTGGAAAAGTCTGACAAGGACAAGGCATTGCTGAGACACATGGCTTTCAATTACAGGGCGTGAAATATGAGTGCCAAGGCACGAATAAGGAATCTAAAGGCAAAACTAAGGAAGGCAACAAAGAAGAAAAAGAGGCAAAAGGAGCATGATCACCTTCGGATATTGGCTGAAGCCTCTTTAGCTCAGCATGACACTTGAAGGAGAAGCTCCAGCCCAAATTTCAAGAAATTTGGGGCATTTTTAGCATTTTGACAAATTTTGACACTGAAAAACAGTGTTTTGCCTCCCTGTATGTTGCACCATGTGGCGCGCACTTTTCCTAGGGATCTCCAAATGGAAAAAAGTTTATATTTTTGGATTTGGCATGGAAAATCATGACTTCTGGTGTATGGCCAAGAAGTTTGGGCAGGTTTTTGGTCCCCAAAATGTCACAAAACACTCAAAAAGTGACCTCTCTACCCCTGTTTTGACACACAGAAAGCAGTCTTGGGAGAATGAAGTTTTGGCGGGGCAAATGGGGATCAAATTGGAACATTCCACTTGGGTTGGAAATGACAGGTATGGATTTCCAACAAGCACACTTAGGCACAATTTGGACTTCAGGAAGTGCCTCAGAATCAGCCTCAAAGTGGCGTGACGCACACAGATTTTGGCGCGGCGCACAGAGGATTTTTGCCAATTTTTCACCTTCCAGCTTAGAAATTCGGCCAGTTTGACTAGTTTTGCTTCCAGATGTAATTTTTGTTCTATCTTGATGTAATTGGATAAACATGATGTAATTTTGGCACTTATTTACTTGTTCTAGATGATTCATTCACTAACAAGTGAAAATTTAGTGCATGAATTAGTTTCCTAACATATAGAGGCAAGTTGTTTTGATTGCCTAGATTTAAGTGCTTGGTTTAGGATTTGTTGAAACAGCTCCTAGAATTATGAGGTCGACCCATAGAAGCATGGGAATGGGTTGGGCTAGTCTATATCATGTATTTCCTAAGTCATTTTCAGGGTTGGACACTTGGGATTGCTTTGGCATATCATTGTACATATTTTATCTGCATTTTTGGCTAAGGAAAGACAAGTGTTTTGCAACACTGTTTGGGATCGATGTGACTTTATGTCTTGATGGTGTGCTTCTCTCAATAATTGTAAGTTTTTATGTTTATCATTTCCTTTTCTCATCTTCTACAATTGAACAAATGAAGTGTTAAGGTAGAATCCATAGATTGTTATGCTCTACGTTTAAGTTTGTTTGATTTTCAATGTTTTCACTTGTTTAAGGAGAATCCTTGAAACCTTCTTGCTCTCCTTAGCTCCTCACCAATCTCATATACCCATTCATTCCATTTAAAAACATCAAGACAATCGCCTTCCTTGCCCCATTCAGGCCTCTGCAAAAACTGTGCCTCAATCCCCAAGCCCAAATTTGCCTTTCCCTGTTTCAACACAAAAACTCCTTAAAACTCAAATCGAACCCTCGTACTTTATATCTAGCCTAACATCAGCTTCTATTTCAGTCATCTCTAGCCCCATCAAATCTCTTTGCCGAGTTTGACCCGGAGAGAGCCCTCTCCTGTCCTTGTAGGGCTAGCTACGAGGCTGAGCGTGGTTTGATGTGGACCTAGAACCTTGCCTTTTTAGCCTAAGGCAAATCTAGGCTCTAACATAGTGGCGACTCCATTAGGGACTAATTTGGTTGTGTGTTAGTATTCTTCATTTTGAAACTATAGATGGAGTCTAAAGATTAGCCAGGTAGCCTTTGAAATGCTTTTGCTTTGCATTAGCACAAGTAGATAAACGCTACTTCAGTCAATATGCGGTCTAGTCTCATTAACGGGAACTCTAACTTGAGAACACCCCAGTACATTTGATAATTTGAAGTTGTGGATGATCAGATTACGAATTCATAGGCTGAGAAAGTTATTTATGTTCCTTTGATCTTTTGAAAAAGCACACTGGCTTCAAGAAGACACCAGAGCTAATCCAGATCCAAATCCGCCTCCTATCTACGAAAATCCCAATTTGATTCCAAGACTCCTTCGTCAAGAAAGTTGTGACTCCATGATTAAATCTTGTTCATGTCCTACAATTTTTAAATATCTTGAATAACTTTATTTCGATGAAAATTTTGAATTGTCATTGTTTAAAAACAAGTCTGAAAGTGCTCTTGATTCTACAGTCCCAAATCCGGATTTCATTGCAACTCTTAACATTGAAACGTATAATAAGTCTATTGAGAATTTTATTTTAAGACAGCTCCAAACTACAATTGAGGTTTCAACTATCACTGATTTTCTAGAAACTGCATCTACCACCATTGGATCTTCCATCACGGCATCCACCTCCAGAAATCCTACTGAACCACCCTTCATTCCCACCCTCCTTGTGCAGCCTATAATCTCTGATCAAAATTCTGCAGTCAATTCATCTTCATCTACTCCTTCTACACCCAAAAGTGCTTCTCCTCCATACACCCCTCCTCATACACCTCACACATTAGCAGCACCTACTCCCCCAACATCTCCAAGGCCGATTGCAAATCCACCAAGAGCGATGGATGCTCGTTTTTCTCCTCTTCCACTACCTCAAGTTTTGGATGACATGCTAGCATATTATCATAGTAAGATTCCATTGTTCGATGACACTCTTCAAAGTGGTCCAGCTCAACAGCATGTGGACAAAATGTTGGATTTCCTTGAGCAGTATGAAATTGATGAAAAAAATGTAACAATGAGACTCTTTGTGCAAACTTTTGGCGGTGAGGAAAGAAAATGGTTTAGAGCTTTGGTAGTTAGAAGTATTCCTACATTAGAAGAGCTTCAAAAAAAGTTTTTTGATCGTTGGGAGGTCAAGAAAGATCCTCTTCAAATCACTTCCGAATATACCAAGATCAAGTGGAATGTTGGTGAGTCCATGCAAAACTACTGTAATAGATTTAATATGGTTTACAATGCAATTCCTGATGATTTAAGGCCATCTAGAAAGTCAGCTTTGCTTAAGTTCCCGGATGGTTTTGATCTTGATATGGCATATCAATTGCAGGAGAGAGATCTGGCTACCTTAGAAGAGATACAGAAGATTGTTGTTAGTGTTGAGGAAAATTTGAATGACAAAAGAGAAAGATTGAAAGCTGAGAAGAAGGTCTCAATAAAAGAAGAAGCTTCTGCATCAGATCAGGTACTCTGTAAGGTAGAAAAGATGATTGAAAGATTAACACTTGATAAGCATGAACCACAGATTCAGAATCCCAATTTCTGTGGCCAGCAGCAGCCACAATACAGGATCAAACAACGTGAGCAGCGAGCACAAGAACTGGCATCACAACAACAGCAAGTAAAGACACCTCTTCAACAGAATTTTGTTGGTCCCGAATCTGATGATGAAGACAATGTACTAGGAGAGGAAAATCACTTCTTTACTCCTAATGATATGCCCACCTTTATCACTAAGGATGATGAGTATGCAGGAAATTTAATAGTACAGAAAGATGAATTATATTTTGGCGAATGACACTGGTCTTGAAGAAGAGTCTGATGAGTACCAAAGAGGCTATATGTACGCTTTGTCTACAGAGTAGCATCAACATTCACTTAGAAACAAAAATGTTCCCATAAATCCAATCCAGAAGAGAAAAGAAACTCCAGCATCCAAAAATGAGGCACCTGATGCACAAAGGAAAGGGAAAGAGGCAGTTGATCCCAATATCAACAAGTCACCATCAGCAGAAAAGTCAAATCAGCCAGTTGTTCCAAAGGATAAAGCTGAAAGAAAAGGTGTTCTAGCCAAAGAGGTAGAAAAGACCTCCAATTTTAGTCTGGAAAATGAAATTTCTAAATTAAAGGTTTCCATTCCCTTGACTGAACTAATAAGGAACAGTGATTATAGAGGTCAAGTCTCTAAATTTTGATCCAATGTTTGATATGGTGAGTTTGGAGGATGATCAGCCCGAGCTGATGTTTGGACCAGCATTGAATGGTGAGTCTTCAGACAACAATGTGCCACCTTTTTATATCAGTTTGAGATTGCATGAGTTTGTGTTACATAATGCCATGTTTGATTCTAGCGCTTCCCACAATCTTACGTCGAAAGCTATCATGGAGAAGTTGGGGTTGGACGTCACAAGGAGATACCATGATCTCTTTTTCATTTGATTCCAGTAGAGTGAGATGTATTGGGCTTATCAAAGATTTGGTCGTAAGTTTGGATCAGATCCCCACGAAGAATGTTTTGATGGATGTTGTTGTGGCAAACATTCCTCCCAGGTTTGGTATGCTTCTTTCCCGATCTTGGGGAGCGAAGTTGAAAGGGAAATTACAACTAGATTTCTCCTATGCAACGATTCCTGTGTTTGGCCAAATGAGAAAATTGTACTGGGAACCAAAAATGAAATACATGATTACAAGCAAGGAGAAACCAATTAATCATCCGATTAATTATGTACATAGAGATCTTGAGTCTTTTGTTTTTTATTCAAATAGTTTCAATGATATAGATAGTCAGTTAGTTGTAGCAGATGATATTCCAGAAATAATAGAGAATTTCAAAGAAGTTTTGAAGAGAGAGGGACATGAACAACTGAACACCGTTGAGCAATCAACTGAAAATAATGGACAACAAGCAGGAAAACCTAAGGTGATAGAGTTTCAGAACCTAGAAGAAGATGAATAGGGCTTGTGGACCATGCATTTCGATGGTCCAATGGGAAATGATGGTGCTGGAATCGGAATTTGGGTACGCAGTCCTTTGTATGCTCCGAACAAAGTGCCTATTAATGTGCGGGTATGTTCTTACAAACTAGCATTTGATTGTTCAAACAATGAAGCTGAGTATGAGGCTTTGATTGCTGGCCTAAAAATTGTTAGAAAGTTGAAGGCTAAGAGGATTGCAGTATATGGAGACTCCGAATTGGTGATTAAACAAGTTAAAGGTGAGTATCAAGCAAAACACCCTCGGATGCGAGTTTATCGAAATGTTGTTCTAGACATCCTGAAATTGTTTTCAAATTATACCTTGACGTGTGTGCCTCGTATGCAAAATGGAATTGCTGATGCACTTGCTAAGGCAGCAAGTAATTTGAAGATCCCTATGAAATCTAGTAATAAATTCGAAATCCATGTCAAGCATCATTCGACTGTCCTGGAGAATCAAAGATATTGGCAAGTTTTCCAAGACGATGAGGAGATTGATGATTTTCTGCAAAACAAAGGTAAGCTCAAAGATACCTCAATTGATGTAGAACATGATGATGGTAAAGATGATGTGCAGATCAATAAAATGGAAGTGTTGTAGTTAAAGGATAACATCATTCCTAAATCGTTGATACCTTTAAAAAAGCTCTTTGATCAAGATGACGTAGCCCACAAGCCAACATTCCAGCCAATAGAAAAGGGGGTTGAGGAGGTCAATATCTGAACAGCTGCCAATACTAAAATGGTAAAATTGTCCAAAGCATTGCCACAAAAGGTAAAGGCCAAATATATCAGTTTGTTGTCATCTTTTGCTCATGTGTTTGCTTGGGATTATTTTGACTTGAAGACATATGATACCAATATAATTCAGCATACCATTCCTATCAAGCCTAATCAAAAACCTTTCAGACAGAAGTTGAGAAGTTTAAATCCAAAATTACTACCATCAATTGAGAAGGAGATAAATAGGTTGTACAAATCAGGAATCATTTTTCCCATCAGAGTTTCTGATTGGATCTCTAATTTGGTGCCCGTACGAAAGAAGACAAGTGAGATTCGCTTGTGCATTGATTTTAGGAATCTGAATAAAGTTTCATTGAAGGAAAATTATCCACTGCCCAAAATGGATCATATACTTCAGCGAGTAGTTGGAGCGTCTCCGATGTCACTACTCGATGGTTATTCTGGATATAACCAAATTTTGTTCCATGAAGATGACCAAGAAAAAACATCGTTCACCACACCGTGGGGAACCTTTCATTACACAAAAATGCCTTTCGGTTTGAAGAACGCGGGTGCCACTTTTCAGCGGGCAATGGACTTGGATTTTGCAAATGAGAAGGATCTCTTCTTGGTTGTGTACCTTGATGATTTGACCGTGTTTTCCAAATCAAATGAAGAACACTTGTATCATTTGAAAATTGTCTTTCAAAAGTGCAGAAAGTATGGTGTGTCGCTGAATCCGAAGAAGAGCTTGTTTGCCATGGATGAGGGAAAACTACTTGGGCACATTATATAAAAAGATGGCATTCGTATTGATCCAGCACGTGTGGAAGCAATTCAGCAAATTGATTTGCCCCGGAATAAGAAGGAGATTAAATCGTTTAATGGTAAGATGAATTTTCTCTGCCGCTTTGTTCCTAATCTTGTTGAACATCTAAGAGAGATTACAAACATGCTTAAGAAGGACAGCCAAGTGACATGGACGGAAGAGGCTGTAAAATCTTTCAACTTAGTCAAATTAGCTCTTTCTTCAACTCCGATTCTAATCAGCCCGGACTACACTCAGGATTTTATATTGTTTTCTTTTTCCTCAGAGCATACAATGACAGTTGTCTTAATGCGGAAGAGAGATGACTATGAAATACCAATTGCTTTTTTCAGCCAAACTATAAACTCTGAAGTACAACATCACTGAAAAGCAAGCCCTTGCACTTATGAAGGCATTAAAAGATTTTCAGGTATATATTTAGCATTCTCATACTTTGGCTTATGTTCCTAATGCTGCTGTCAAGGATCTTTTAGTGTAGACCGATCCGGAAGGAAGACGAGGCAAGTGGATTGAAGCCTTGTTGGAGTACGATGTGGAGATAAAGCCCACCAAGCTTGTTAAAGGTCAGGGATTGGCAAAGTTAACGACTGAAACAAACTTGCACGCCTTAGACATAAATCTGATCGCTGCTATGTCCGATGAAAATGAGGAAGGTTCATCAATTCAGGTATTTGAAATGTTTGTTCTTTCCCCGTGGTATTCAAATATCATATATGTGCTACAAAATTTGTCACCACCACCCGGCATGGCTAGAAACAAAGGTAGAACTCTCAATTTAAAGGTTGAAAAGTTTTGTATTTTAAATGTTGCACTTTATTGGAAAGATCCCGGTGGTGTTTTGTTGAATTGTTTGGTGGAAGGAGAAGCACAACAAGTCATGGAGGATTTCCATAAAGGAGATTGTGGCGATCACCTCTTTTGGAAAACAACAGCAAACAAAATTCTCCATGCCGGATACTATTGGCCGACATTGTTTGCTGATGTATATAAAGTGGTCAAGAGCTGTCATCAATGTCAGATTTTTGAAGGAAGGCAAAAATTACAGCCTTTTCCGCTTAAGCCCATTGAGGTGAGTGCCCCTTTTCAGCAGTGGGGGTTGGATTTCATTGATGAAATTCATCCTGCTTCTTCACGTCAGCATTGATGGATTCTCACAGCATCAGATTATTTCACGAAATGGATCGAAGCAATTCCCACCAGACAAGCTACGGATGCGGTAATTATTTCCTTCCTTGAGAATAATATCTTATCTCGTTTTGGTTGCTCGAATAAGTTAATCACTGACAACGCAGCAAATTTTAAATCAAAGAGGATGATTGAGTTTTGTAACAAGTATAAAATCATTTTGGGTCACTCAATCGCCTATCATCCGCAAGGCAATGGTTTGGTGGAGTCGTCTAATAAATCTTTAGTCAACATCATCAAGAAGCTACTGGAAATTAACAAGAAGAGTTGGCATAAGAAGTTGGTCAATGCACTTTGGGTAGATCGGGGCAGCCAAAAGAAATCCATTGGTATGTCTCCCTTTGAGCTTGTTTATGGAGTTGATACAGTGTTTCCTACTTCTCTAGTAGCTATGGTAGTCAAACTTCTTCAGGAAGCCGACAGTGAGGAAGATCCTATGCAGCGAAGATTGAACCAAATGATCCATTTGCAGCAGACACGAGAAGAGGTTTTCCAAAACACATCCAAATTGCAGGAGAAGATTAAGAAAATCTATGACAGAAAAGTGAAGGTGGATAGATTCCAATTAGAGGAAGTGGTGTTGAAGTAGGATGCAAGGAATGAGGACAAGGGTAAGCACGGTAAGTTCAAAAATATCTATAAAGGTCCTTTCAAAATTGTTGCATATCATGGTCAGAATTCCTTTCTTCTGAAGGAGATGAATGGGGAAGAATGTCCCGGAGGGCCAGTCAATGGTCGACTACTCAAGAGGTATCATTTATGAAGTTATTTCTGTTGTCCACATTGTCACTGTACATACCATTTAATTTCAGTTTCATTGCAAGTGTGTGATGGGATGTTTTCTTCAGTCTGGGGCCTGAAGTGAAGGCTATAATTTTGAAGAAAAATTTCAATTTGTCGAGTCAGTTTTTCAGTAATTTTGGTTGCCTAATTGAATCAGGTTGAGTCAAGTTGAGTCAATAAATGAGTCAACAGTCTTTTGTTAAATTTTTCAAAATAACAGACTCAAAAGCCCAATGGATGAAGGCACTGCCTAGCTCTCCCAGAGATCTGCCGTTCTTGGCACCTCCAAGGAGCTACCATCTCCATTGGAGCCAATGTTAGAGTCGGTCTTTACATCCCTCTGTCAGAGATCATTTCTCTTTATTGCATTTCATTTTTAGGTGTCTCGCTCGTTTCACTCAGTTGCATTCTGCTAGGGGCATGCGATAATCTAACGGAAGGGTTTAGTCATTCATCAGCCCTCATGCTTTGCACTGCTGGCTCAGGTCCAATTGTCTAAATCAAAATTTTGAGTCACTTACAACCCTGATTTAGTCTTTTGATTAGCAAGAGTTATCTTTGGTCATCAGGTCTAGGGTTTCATAAGTTGTGTCTTCAAGATGTATAATAAAGCCAGTAGACCTCAGGGAGGTTCTTAATAAGTTCTCCTTTCAAAGATTTTCATCGTGATATGGATCGATTATGGATGTTCTTCAAAACTCTATTTTGAAGAAAAGTCGACATTTCATTTTTTGTAATAATTTTCTGTTAGCCTCCTGCTGCAGCAGGTTACTCATATTTCATGATTGACATTTTGCAGACCAAATATGTCATACTTTGCATGCTGCAATGCTCCATATTTGCTTAATAGTCTCCAAGTGAAGAAGGCTACTCATACTTTATTTAACTGCCTTCCAAATTTGGAGAAGTTATTCCAGTGTTGTACAATTTTCAGATAAAGGGAGGTCCAAACAGCTTAATCTTGGTCTCCCTGGGTTTAAATTTCCTGTTTTAGAATATACAGAATGAAAATCTGTCCAAACATCTTAATCTTGGCAGATTCTTAGATAGGTAGAGAATCAAAGGAGCCCAACTGCTTAGTCTGGGCCCTCGGATGAAATAAGAGTAGTCTGTAGATAGGAAAGCATAAAAAGAAAAATTGAAATGATGGGTTTGCAAGTCTAAGTGCACTCGAGCCAAAAGGAGAAAAAATGTTAGGTAAGTAGGCTGGATAGGTAGCTTTTGAGGTTGCAGAATTTGATTGCTCATCAGTTCCAGGTTTTCAGGTGTCATCTCTACTCAGGACACAATCACCAGGAAATTCTATGTGAAAAGCTAAAAAACAAGCATAACTAACTTCCTTTATCCATCCCCCCTCAATCATTAACTAATTTCCCCAAAAGAGGTCAAGATCTACTTGATACCTCTTAAGTTCCATCATTTTCATGTCATTAGCTTGGGTGAAGATCTGATTTGCTCAAAGATATTCCATACTCTCTCTATAAGGTTCTGTCCCCTCGTTGCAGCCTAAGATCTCCCAAACTTAGCGCTTTCTTACCATCTCCATATTAACTACTGAAATTATTATTTAACTCCCTATATTTTCCCATCCCCCTACTAAAACTATGTAAATCATCCCCTATGTAAATATCCCTCCCCCTGGTTGAAAAATAACCATAAGTACCCCCGGGAATTGCTCAGTTTATCTGAAACTTGGCAAGATCCCTCATGCTGCCCCTTCAAAACCATCTTCTTAATACAATGGACTCCTTCCAGAGTATAAAATCCCTTTTTAGGTTATCGGACCCCTTCCGAAACCTCAAATGCTTGTCTAACGCACGTACTCACTCCTTCCGACTGCAATAGACCCTTGCCGATTTGCTTGACACTCCGCAGATCTTAGAAATCCAGCTTGCATCGCAAGATCGCAAGATTCTCACCATATAAGTTGTGCCCCATCTGTTGTTACCCGACGCGATATCGCGATATCGGCGATCGACAGTCGCAAGCGTCGCATGTCCAACTAAAATACCTTCCCGTTCCCTGCCGACGCGATATTACGATCGCATCGGAAGAAGTTCATCGCATCGCCTTCAAGTATGATCACCCCACCATGTCACATCTGTACCAGGGACCCACCACTGACGTCAGCAGGCTGACGTTATTCGCCGTACTGCCGACGTCAACCACCGAGAAACCGAAAATTCGCGCAGGAAGAAAAATTGCACTTCGGAGCTCGAAAATAGGAAACAGAGGCAGTTTTCGATGCGCGATTATAGGCCGTTTTGGGGAATCTTTGGGGAATATTTTGATTCCTTGGCCCGTTTTGCACCGAAAAAGAACGAATCACCCGATTTCGCCAAATTAATCCGGTTTAAAGACAGGAAAGGACCAGTGAAAGAGATTAAAGTGTATCAGCTCAAATCAACAGGGAAAAAGCATGTCAAAGAGTATCAGCAGGCGGCGGAAACCATAAATGTAGCGGCAAAGAGTATCAGCGAAGATCTTAACAGCGGCCCAAAGCAGGAGAACATTTAATACCTTCCAGCAAAGTCAAAGAAAGAGGGCGAAGCCACTCAGAATCCCTCAAATCATAGTTATTGCACATTTAACTTGCACTAGAATAGAACTACAGATCCCAAAGCACAGTTACTCCAGCAGTACCGCATCGAGCCTCCAAGGGTCACATTGCACTTTTTTTGATTCAGTTGCCTCTAGCGCAGCCCAAAGGACTTACCTGCATTTAATTCCAGCGACACTTAGGTTTTAGAAAAGTTTTTCCAGCAGACCTGTTTAGGTCAATTATAATAAATGACTTTCTGATATTTTGCTTCTATATACCACCCTGAAAGATGGAGTAGGGGTTGGTAGGTGAGTCGAGGAAGTTGCTTAATCTTTATCTCGATATTTTCTTCAAGCAGAGACCTGCACTGTAACTATCATACGTTCTATAATCAAAGACTGCTGAAGGCATGGATTTCGAAACTGTTTGATGTGATTAATTGGTCGAGGAGTGATTATGGAATTCCTGTGCTTCTACATGATTCAATAAGTGTTTCTCAACTCTGTTAATTTTCATGTTTTGTTCTACCACCGTTCCGCCATCTAAATTGCAGAAAAGAAGAATAGCTTAGGATTTGTTTAACTACACCTTAAGTTCAATTTCTGCATTTTTTCATGTTTTCATCAGAAATAGTTATGAACATGTATACTTAAATGATCTTGTTTACGTTGTTTCTTTCACATATGAATGAGAGTTTAGGAATTCTTAGCTGCTCCTAGATAATCATTCATTCACTTCTCCTCTTTTTCAGTCTGATGAAATGATTCTCCTTTGCCTTTCATCTCTGATCATCATTCCATCCTTTCAGTAGATTGATAATTGTATCATGTGTGGCTATCTGGCTCCTTAATCCTCTTGTAACCAAGAAAACACAATAGCAAGCCTTAATCCCTGACTCCATGCCCAATGGTTTGAAACTTATCACATCTTACCTTGCCTCTTTGCTTGAGATTTCTACCGTCCATCCAAACACAAACAAAAAACCCTTGAGCCAAAAGCTAGCCTAAAATCATCAACAAAGTTGAATCATTAAGAGAGAGCCCTCTCTGATTGCAGGTGGGCTAGAACCTGCAATCCAAAGATTGGTTTGTGGTTACCTCGACCGTATCCCTAAATAGGAGCCTAGGGACAACCTGAGTGATAACATAATGGTGACTCCGCTGGGGACCTCCTCAGATAAATTCATTAAACCAGTCTGCAGCCCCACAGAGGAAGAAACTGACCTGTGAAAGTTTCGGTCGACCTGTGTTGTTGCGTTTTTTTTTTTTAATTCCCAAAAAATAGATTAGAAGCTTGCTTCTAAGAAGAAAATTTGTAACACACGATCAAATCCTGATCCAAATAGCCCAGATGTTGTTGAAAATCTGAATTTAATTCCTAAGATCATTAGAAAACAAAAGCAAAAAGAAGACCAAGCTGCTGCGAGTCCTGAAACATTTTAGCCAAGTAGTGTTCCAACCCCTGTCAAAGTTTTAGTCCGGTCAACCCCAAGTTCCCCTGGTTCATCACCTCCTTCTCCTAACAGCTCCACTACACCTCTATCCCATACTCCTACTACCACTACTACTCCTTCTACCCCGGTTGTTCCTGTTATCCCTGCTGCTTTAGCTATTCCGCTTCTCCCCATCATCATGGCTAGATATGCGCCCTTACAATTGCCCGCTAATCCCGGGGCTATGCCTCAGGACTACCAATAAAAAATCACCTATTTTGATGGCGCAACCTCCTGCACCACCCTACAGTATACAAAGAAAATGCAGGATTATTTCGAGAGTTATGAGATTGATGATGAGAGTGTAAGAATGAAGATTTTTGTCCAAAGTTTGACCGGTGATGTCAGAACCTGGTTCAGGACACTTCCACCCAATTCTATATTAAACCCTGAAGCCTTATACCAGGCATTCATTAACAGATGGGAGAAAATGAAAGACCCCCTGCACATACTCTCTGAGTATGATACTATCAAAAGAGGACCTCAGGAAACAGTTTTGGATTATTGTGTAAGATTTAACAATGTTTACAATGCAATAACACAAAATTTAAGACCTCCACCTGACTTCGCGTTATACAAATTCCCGGATGGCTTTGATGCTAAGATGGCTTATTAATTGAGGGAAAGATCCCCTCAAAGCCTTGTAGGAATGCAAGATGCTGTAGTGAGTGTGGAAGCAAATCTAATTGCTAAAAGAAACAGAACTAGAACTGAGAGAAGAACCACTTTCAAAGAAGAACCCTTAGCCTTCGATCAGAAGATAGATGCTATCATCAATGGCATCCATAGGCTGGGAGACAGAGTAGACAATGTGGAGAGAAAAACTTCATGGGAGGGTCAACAGTCCAATGCCATAAGGAACCCAAACTTCAGAAAAACCCAAAACACAAACGTTGGAAGGGTGAGTCCTGACCATGATATTAGGCCTCCTTTCCAAGAAAACTATGTGGAAGCATCTACATCCGCTGAGCCCACAGATGGGACTCATATGAACCTGATAGATTCAGAAAACGAACAGCCAATCTTCCTCACGGAAGAAGACCGACCATACCCTGGTACAAAACAATTTCACACCAAGTCGGGAGAGTCCTTTGACTTTAAACAAGGATATGATACCGCTGTATATGAGGTACACAAGCAATACAAATTAAGAACAAGGACCATTGATGTTCCCCCATCTAGCAGAACAAATGATAGCAAACTGCTCAACAAAACTAAAGGAAAGATCACCAACAATCAACCAGCTGACAGCTCGGTCCCAAACCCTCATCAGGTTACTATGGAGGATGTAACAGATACGCACTCCCCTATTGATCAACATGTACCTCCCTCCTCCCCAAAAGAAGATCTGAATAGCATTCCCAGACATCTTCCCAAAACAGAGATACCAGAAACGGTCATACGTCGTAACAGTGACACTGACACTGACATTCCAAAAGAAAACATAGACAGTATGCCTGAAAAAGAGGAATTCACCACTGTCAACGCCAAAAACTCATCGGAAAAACCATTTAGTCTAGAAGCAGAGATTGGAAAACTCAATATTTCCATTCCCCTCTCAGAACTTGCCAAACATGATGTATACAGACAACAAATTCAAAGGTCGCTTCAATTGCCAGAAGTAAGGGATGATGTAAACGTTTTAGATGATACCCCTGAATTATTGTTCGGTCCAGAAGTTGACGGAAAAACAACATATGTATCTGTTCCACCTTTTTATGTTAGCCTGCACATACATGACAAAATACTGCATAATGCTATGTTTGACTCAGGTGCCTCACATAATCTTATGCCCAAGGCTGTAATGGAAAGATTGAACCTCGATGTCACAAGACCGTACAAAGATCTGTATTCCTTTGATTCAAGTCAGGTAAAATGTTTAGGCTTGATCAAAGACCTTTGTATCTCTCTAGTCCAATTCCCCAACAAGACAATCTTAATGGATGTAGTAGTTGCTGACATTCCCACAAAGTATGGTATGCTTCTATCTGGATCGTGGGGAGCAAAATTGCAAGGATCCCTTCAACTTGACCTCTCTTATGCCACTATATCTGTCTTTGGGCAACCAAAGAGACTATATAGAGAAACATTAATGAAGTATGTGGTAAGAAGTGAGGAAAAACCCCAAAATTTTCCAATATACTCAATCCATTCTGATATGGATACTTTTATTTTATTCAATGATAACACCAGCCCTCCAACTGATGATAAGTCGCTATCTTTGGAGCAAGGAATGTACGTCAATGAGGAATCAGTTTCCAATACCCATGAAATTGTCTCTACAGCTAAGGCAACCAACAAACAGCAAGAAGAACATCCCGAATCACAAAATACAAGCCTGCCTGGTCCTCAAGCAAGAATTCACATGGTATTTGGAGTTTGATGGTTCAGTTAACAAGTTAGGAGTAGGGTCTGGAGTGTGGATTTACAATACTCATGATAATCACGCACAAGGCCATGCATATAGACCCAATTTCAGATGTACAAACAATATGGCGGAGTATGAAGCTCTTCTCTTAGGCCTGAAGTTGCTCAAAACCCTGGGAGCTACTATAGTCTCCACCCTAGGTGATTCGCACTTGATTATACAACAAATCAAGGGTAACTTTGTCACTAATGATAGTAGAATGAGAGCTTATAGAGCTGCTGCCATCGAACTACTCAACGCCTTTAGTGAATTTAAGCTGGCCAAAATTGCACGAGACCATAATATTCATGTCCATAGCCTAGCAACCTTTGCTAGCACTTGCAAGCTTCCCTTTGAACCAAATCACCATTTCACCGCTGAAATAAAACATAGACCTTCGGTCCCTAACAATGTCCAGGATTGGCAAGTATTTCAAAATGATGCCCAGATTAACAGTTTCTTAACTCTGGAGGACGAATTTTCTAACACAAACATTGACTTGGATGCCATGGCCGAATCACAACAGTTAGCAGAAGAAAACCATCTGACTCTAACAGCTGCAACAGCTAAACAAATCCTTAGCCCAACTATTTTCAGCAATACAAACATAGCACAGCTGAAACAAATTTGTTCAGAGAAAACAACCAAGGTGGAGGATGAGTTTATTGATCTGAAAAGTAATGTTCTTCCCGCCGGCCTTACTCCATTGGAAGACATGTTTGATGACAACGTTGTGCCCAAAAAGCCAAAGATGGAACCTTTGAATGCTGCCATAGAAGAACACAACATAGGAATAGCAGAGCATCCCAGAATGATGAAATTGTCCAAAAATCTGCCCCCTGACCAAAAACCTAAATATGTGGATTTGTTCAAAGAATTCCAAGATGTATTTGCGTGGAGTTACGAGGACTTGAAGTCCTATGACACTTCAGTAATCCAACACACCATTCCCTTAAAACCAAATCAAAAACCGTTCAAACAGAAACTTAGAAGAATCAACCCCATGCTTCTTCCCTTGATTGAAAAGAAATAAAGAGAATGTTTGAAGCAGGTATCAATTGCACCCATCAGATTCTCGGAATGGGGTCTAACTTAGTTCCAACCACAAAAAACAGGAGAAATAAGACTGTGTGTACACTTGAGAAATTAAACCAGGTCTCCCTAAAAGACCACTACCCCTGCCAAAATGGATCATATCTGGGCAAAGAGTAGTGGGTTTCCTCTAGAATTTCTTTACTAGATGGATTTTCAGGATTTAATCAAATACTTGTTCACCCAGATGACCAGGACAAGACAGCTTTTACCACACCCTAGGGAACATTCAAGTATGTTAAAATGCCTTTTGGGCTAAAAAACGCTGGTGCTACCTTTGAAAGGGAAATGTATATCGCATTTTCCAAAGAGATACAAGATTTTCTCATAGTTTATCTTGATGACCTGACCCCATTCTCCAAATCTGACAAAGAACACTGTAAGCACTTAAGGCAAATTTTCATGACATGCAGGAAATATGACATTTCCTTGAATCCTAAGAAGTCCCTGTTTGCCCTCGAGGAAGGCAAGCTTCTAGGGCATATAATATCAAAAGATGGGATTATAGTTGACCCGGAAAGAATTCAAGCTATCCTTCAAATCCCTTATCCAAGAAACATAAAAGAACTGCAAGCATTCCTGGGAAAGATCAATTTCCTGCGAATATTTATCCCAAACCTAGCCAAGCTAATAAGGCTATTGAGCAACATGTTGAAAAAGGATGCGAAGGTAAAATGGTCTCTTGAAGCCAAGAAGGATTTTGAGAGTATAAAGACTACCCTAACTCAAACACCTGCCCTCACCAGTCCTCAATTCGACAGAGATTTTATCATTTTTTCCTTCGCATCTGAACACACTATAGCTGCTTTCCTTCTGCAAAAAGATGATCAGGGCAACGAAAAGCCAATTGCTTTCTTCAGCCGAGCTTTGAGAGATGCACCCTTGAAATTTTAGATCATGGAAAAGCAGGCCTATGCCCTGGTCAAAGCCATCAAAGATTTCAGAATTTACATCCTATACTCCCAAGTGATGGCCTATGTCCCTAATGCTGTTGTAAAGGATATACTAACTCAAGGGGGACTGGAAGGAAAAAGAGGCAAGTGGATTGCCAGCATCCTTGAATACAACATTGAAATAAAGCCCACAAAGCTCATAAAAGGACAAGGGTTAGCCAAACTAATGTCCGGAACAAACTTCCAAGTATTAGACATTAATCAACTGGACGATGAACCGGAGCTGGCGACTCCACAGATCAGTGAAACCTTCATGCAATCCCCATGGTATGTTGATATTTGCTTTGTATTGTTAAACCTATGTGCTCCCCCAGGATTGTCCAGAACCAAGGAAAGATTTTTAAGGATGAAATCATCAAAATTTTGTGTCATAGATGGTGCTTTATTTTGGAAAAATCACAAAGGTATTTTGCTTAAATGTTTAACTATAAATGAAACCAACAGCATCATGAAAGAATTCCATGCAGGAGACTGTGGAGGACACTTATATTGGAAATCCACGGCTGACAAGATCTTATGGGCTAGTTATTATTGGCCCTCTTTATTTGCAGATGTAAAGAAGTTTACTGTCTCATGCCACAAATGCCAATTCTTTGAAGGAAAAAGAAAACTACTGCCCTTGCCCCTTAAGCCCATTTCAACCGAGAAACCTTTTCAACAATGGGGTCTCAACTTCATTGGAGAAATTCATCCCTCTTCCTCAAGCCAACACAAGTGGATTTTAACAGGCACCCATTATTTCACTAAGTGGATTGAAGCCATCCCATGTAGGCAAGCCAATGACTCCACCATTATCCAGTTCCTTGAGAGCAATATCCTTTCTAGATTCGGCTGCCTCGAGAAAGTTATCACTGACAATGCTACTGCTTTCAAATCCAAAAAAATGATCAACTTTTTCCATAAATACCACATCACCTTAGGCCACTCCACAGCTTACTACCCTCAAGGTAATGGCTTGGCTAAATCTTCCAACAAAGGCCTCATCAATATCATAAAGAAACTGCTGGAAGAAAACAAAAAGAACTGGCACAGGAACCTCACAAATGCTCTGTGGGAAGACAGACTTTCCACCAAGAAATCCATTGGGATGAGCCCTTATGAACTTGTATATGGCATGGAAGCCAAGTTCCCTTCATCTCTGGGCATACCTACTATCAAATTGTTGCAAGAAGTTCAGGCTGAACCGAATGACATGCAGAGAAGAGTTAATCAAACTGTTCACCTTCAACAAACCAGAGAACAAGTCTTCAACAGAGCTCAAATACTGCAAGAAAAACTCAAGAAGATGTTTGATAAGAAGGCCAAAGCAGAGGATTTCTGGGTGGGCAGCAAAGTTCTAAGATGGGATTCACGAAGAGAAGACAAGGGCAAACACACAAAATTTGATTTTCTGTGGAAAGGTCCGTACATTATCAGCGTTGTGCAAGGCAATAATACCTATTTTCTCAAATCTCTAGATGGAAGCATAGCTGAAGAAGGCCCTGTCAATGGCCGAATGCTAAAGCACTACAATGATCCTTTTGATTGAAAAGAGCAGGCGGTGTTTTTATTTTGTACATATTTGTATATACCAGTGTCTCGATTTTTGTAAGAATCCATAATGCTGAAGCACGCAGAAGAAAGCAGGCAGTGCTTTACAGTTCAACAGCAGCACAAGCTAAGGAAAGAGTTGCTACCAGTCTAAAGGTTCAAATCAATCCAACAGTCAAGAAGAAGACGTTCAAAACAGAGCAATAAAATAAGAAACAAGGCAATCTGACCCGCTGTTCTTGGCTTCTCACAAGGAGAAACCATCCCCAAGTGGAGCCACTGTTAGCCTCCTGCTACATCAGGTTACTCATATTTCATTATTGACATTTTGCAGACCAAATATGTCATACTTTGCATGCTGTAATGCTCCATATTTGCTTAACAGTCTCCAAGCGAAGAAGGCTACTCAGACTTTATTTAACTGCCTTCCAAATTTTGAGAAGTTATTCCAGCGTTGTATAATTTTCAATTAAAGGGAGGTCCAAACAGCTTAATCTTGGTCTCCCTGGGTTTAAATTTCCTATTTTAGAATATAGAGAATAAAAATCTATCCAAACAGCTTAATCTTGGCAGATTCTTAGATAGGTAGAGAACCAAAGGAGCCCAACTGCTTAATCTGGGCCCTCGGATGAAATAAGGGTACTCTGTAGATAGGAAAGCATAAAAAGAAAAATTGAAACGATGGGTTTGCAAGTCTAAGTGCACCCAAGCCAAAAGGAGAAAAAATGCTAGGTAAGTAGGCTGGGTAGGTAGCTTTTGAGGTTGCAGAATTTGATTGCTCATCAGTTCCAGGTTTTCAGGTGTCATCTCTACTCAGGACACAATCACCAGGCAATTCTATGTGAAAAGCTCAAAAACAAGCATAAATAACTTCCTTTCTCCATCCCCCCTTAATCATTAACTAATTTCCCCAAAAGAGGTCAAGATATGCTTGATACCTCTTAAGTTCCATCATTTTCATGTCATTAGCTTGGGTGAAGATCTGCTTTGCTCAAAGATATTCCATACTCTCTCTATAAGGTTCTGTCCCCTCGTTGCAGCCTAAGATCTCCCAAACTTAGCGCTTTCTTACCATCTCCATATTAACTACTGACATTATTATTTAACACCCTATATTTTCCCATCCCCCTACTAAAACTATGTAAATCATCCCCTATGTAAATATCCCTCCCCCTGGTTGAAAAATAACCATAAGTACCCCCAGGAATTGCTCAGTTTATTTGAAACTTGGCAAGAGCCCTCATGCTGTCCCTTCAAAACCATCTTGTAAATACAATGGACTCCTTCCAGAGTATAAAATGCCTTTTTAGGCTATCGGACCCCTTCCAAAACCTCAAATGCTTGTCTAACGCACGTACTCACACCTTCCGACCGCAATAGACCCTTGTCGATTTCCTTGACACTCCGCAGATCCTAGAAAGCCAGCTCGCATCACAAGATCACAAGATTCTCACCATATAAGTTGTGCCCTGTCCGTTGTTACCCGACGTGATATCGCGATATCGGCGATTGGCAGTCGCAAGCGTCGATGTCCAACTAAAATACCTTCCCATTCCCCGCCGACGCGATATTGCGATCGCATCGGAAGAAGTTCATTGCATTGCCTTCAAGTATGATCACCCCACCATGTCACATCTGTACCAAGGACCCACCGCTGATGTCATCCGTCGTACTGCTGACATCATGCCGAGCTCAGCCGCCAAGAAACCGAAAATTCGCGCAGGAAGAAAAATCGCACTTCGGAGCTCCGGAACAAGAAACAGAGGCAGTTTTCGATGTGCGATTAGCGCGAAGCGCTAATCGTGCATTGCTACGGGAAATAGGCTGTTTTGGGGAATCTTTGGGGAATCTTTTGATTCCTTGGCCCGTTTTGCGCCGAAAAAGCCTGAAATCGCCTGATTTCGCCAAATTAATTCGTTTAAAGACAGGAAAGGACCAGTGACAGAGATTAAAGTGTATCAGATCAAATCAACAGGGAAAAATCACGTCAAAGAGTATCAGCAGGCGGCGGAAACCATAAATGTAGCGGCAAAGAGTATCAGCGAAGATCTTAACAATGGCCCAAAGCAGGAGAACATTTAATACCTTCCAGCAAAGTCAAAGAAAGAGGGTGAAGCCACTCAGAAACCCTCAAATCATAGTTATTGAACATTTAACTCGCACCAGAACAGAACTACAGATCCCAAAGCACAATTACTCCAACAGTACTGCATCGAGCCTCCAAGGGTCACATTGCACTTTTTTTGATTCAGTTGCCTCTAGCGCAGCCCAAAGGACTTACCTATATTTAATTCTAGCGACACTTAGGTTTTAGAAAAGCTTTTCGAGCAGACCTGTTTAGGTCAATTGTAATAAATGACTTTTTGATATTTTGCTTATATATACCACCCTGAAAGATGGAGTAGGGGTTGGTAGGTGAGTCGAGGAAGTTGCTTAATCTTTATCTCGATATTTTCTTCAAGCAGAGACCCGCACTATAACTATCATATGTTCTATAATCAAACACTGTTGAAGGCATGGATTTCGAAACTTTTTGATGTGATTAATTGGTCGAGGAGTGATTATGGAATTCCTGTGCTTCTACATGATTCAATAAGTGTTTCTCAACTCTGTTAATTTTCATGTTTTGTTCTACCACCGTTCCGCCATCTAAATTGCAGAAAAGA
>APFE031560037.1:22805-43584 GCA_000404065.3 Pinus taeda | reverse complement strand
ATATAATGGTTTAGATGTGAAAACCAGACTCTGGCACACTCTAACCCAGAATTCTTACTTGAAAACCAATTCTTTGGCTGGTAAGAATTCCTTATTGTATTTGTTTACTGTTTGATTCATCGATTCAATAATGACTTGAGGACAAGTCAAAGCTTTAGTGGGGGAGAAGCATCAACACTTTTGTTTTCCTTATCTCATCTCCTCATTGTAAATTCTCAAAGAGTTTGTTTCAGCACTTCAGTATTTCAATAAAGAAGTTGTTTTGTCTTTGTTCTAATCAGAGGGACCTGTTCAACAAACATTAAAGGGACCTATTAAAGACTGATATCTCAAGCTACTTCAGCAAAGCTTCAACAAAGTTTCAAGAGAGTTTCAAAGGTTTCTTATCATCAAGGCTCCATCAATACCAAAGATCAAGGAAGCTGCATACACATAGTTCTTTTTCAGATTTCAAAGAAGCTGCACAAACATTCTCGAGATCTCAGAGGGACCTGTTGTATCCAAATTCATCTCAGAAGGGACCTGTTATGGACAGTGAATATTAGTCATATCTGGACAATACATATCGGTCCTACATATGCATGCCAACTCAACTCTTGATCAACCAACACAGTGTAACGTATTGTTGTAATTTTTATTTTTAACATTTAAAATTCTTGGATTATTTTAGTGTTAAATATGATGACTATGATTGCTTATGATCAATTTCAAAAACACCCCTATACCCATCACCCTTGTCACATTCCTAACTACTATCATTTCCCAACACACTCTAGCCTATCACCATACTCCTCCTATGATTTTCCACCCTTCAAGCCTTGTTATTAACTCCTCATTCTTGAACTGGCCAACAAACCTTATCATCGGTCCAACATTTTCCTAATCGGCCAAGTACCAACGAGCAATGGACAGGTGGTGAATCATTGGAGAGCCAAGAGTTAAACGATTTCATTCATTGTTTTTGAGTTGGCCAAGTTATAAAATGATCGTTTGACCCAAGTCGACTCATGCAAACAACTATCTGTTATCATCACTCCAGCACTCCATATATGCTTACGACGTTCTCATGATGGTACCTATACAACCCAGTACAACTCCTCTGTCTTTGTAATATGAATGCGCTCTGCATTATCATTATAGTAAATTGGGTAAGGTCGGTTGTTAAGTTTCATTTCATTCTCAGTTTGTAGAAAGGGCGTTACCATACTAGTAATTCAAACGCTGCGATTTCAAAGAAGGTCGAGAACAGTAGGTGCTACAAAGGGAGAGCATAGTAATTGGGCTCATGAGTTTCCACCTCCGCCATAATCTGAGGACATTCATCCGGTCAATGCCTAAGCCATTGAAGAAGGAGACCCCGACAACAGAGGGCGCTACCAGGTCGGTTGAGTGGAGCGCAAAACAGAGGTAACAAATCAAGAGACCCTTGTTGAATTATAAAGCATAAACAAAGAAGGTTAGAACAAGAGTTTCTTTGTCAAAATGATCACTAGAGCAAAGCCTAATACATTTTATAGTTCCCAGTATCATGATGACTTTATTACAGTTTTAAGGGAAAAGCAATGGTTACCCTCCCTGGAGAAGTTTAATGGGAACAATGAAGAAGTAACTAAACAATTTGCATTTACATTTAATGGAGATAAAGCATTGATAGGCAACTTCTCTTTTAGGATTTCAGAGGACACCATAGCACAAACCTTGGGAATCAGCCCAGAAGAAGAAAAATATTTCAAAACAAAACAATTCAAGGAAAAATCATGGACCCAATTCATGTCTAGGTCGAGGGTTTCCTTTGTTAACTGGAAAAAGGGTGTCCCTAGAAGCTGGTTGATGCACCCATGGGATGAAATGGTGTATATTATTCAGAAATTTGTTACGTGTGAGGGTCGTTACAACATAGTCTATCTATATCACATCAAACTCCTCTTGCACCTAAAAGGGCAATGCACCATTAGTCTACCCTATTTCCTCTTACATAGTTTGACTAAGATGTCAAAAACTATTCAAAAGCAAAAGGGTAATGAGGATAAAAGCTTGTATCATTTTGGGTTAATTAAAATTCTAATTGAATTTGAAGTGCAGAGGAGGGGAAAAACATGGAAGGAATTTCTGGTTGCTAATCAAATCAAAGATGGAGAAGATGAACAGGAACATCAAGAGCACTTAGGATTTATTCTTGACATTGATGAGGAAATCCCTATGTGCAAGTCAAGCAATGTCCCTCCACACAACAGTAGTGTAAGGACGAGAAAGATGAGGCAAGAAGCTTCCCAGAAAATTGAGCAAGACAAAATTTTCACTACATGTACAAGAAGATCAAGGAGAATACAAAAGACCCAAATACAAGAAGATCAACCAGAGTCAAATGCAAATGCACCGATGGACAGTGAGAGTACTGCTCATTCACAGCGTAGACTGGAAGCCAAAATGGAAGTTGAGAGTAACAATAGGCAAGGGAAAGAGTCACCACCTGCAAACAACAAACAAAGGAGGTTAGAAAAGCAAATTGAAAAGCTAAAAGAAGAACTGATGGAGGCCAACATGCTGGAGAAGGTCATCAAGAAGGAGAATGAAATGTTGAGAGCTCAGAGTAAGAAGACTCAACAGAAAAATGAGAAGCTAAAGGAGCAAATCAAAGAACTCAAGGCTGAACAAACCGACATTTGCAAGTGGGCAACCAAATGGCATACTCAAAAGAAAGCTCTCAAAGAGAAATACAAGAATTTGAAACATGAGCTCCACATTCAAAAGGATGCCCAAGCTCAAAAGAATATAGATGCATTGTTACAAGAAGCAAAGGCACAAGCAGGAACAGAGTATAAAGGGAGCACATCAGGATTAGCATGAGGACATGCTAAATCATTGAGTTTGGGGGAGATGTTGGTACCATTTCATTGCCATCCTTTTCTTCTAGAAATCCATCATCTGTCTATCTTTTTCTCCCATAACCCCCTCATATCCATCGAAATTCATTAATCAATAGCATTATAGTTGTTAATTTACATTAAATTTAATTTGTGAATTTTTATGTTAAAAATTAGAATTTTTCAACAAAAAATACACGATGTCATGACTTCCTGTAAATGGTTTATGTGTGACACTTGGCATGGCAGACAAGTCAAAACAATGGATAGGAACGTGATCTGGAATGTACATGCATGGTGAAAAATCGATTCAACAGCAAATCTAACGCTCCTGGATACATGGTCAATGCTGGTCAAACCCAGCCTTTTTGGTCACAAAGGCAGCAAAAAGCCATAGTTTCCCAAACCGATTTCGTTTTTCTTTTGGAAATCGGTTTAGATTAGAAAGGAAAAAAATCACTCTTTTGTAAAAGCAAAAACATCTGCATAATGTATGTAGATTCTATTTAGATAGGAGACAAGCAGATAAAGACTGCGTATGGTATTGTTTCCAGAACGATTATTATCTTTGTGTATTGTTCCAGAACATTGCTCTTGTATGTGATTTCGATCTTCATAACTTAATTAAAGTCACTGTTTTACTCCAACAGTGCTTATGCATTAACATTCTCATCACTTTAAGTTTCTTAAGTGTGCCATTGAAGCGTGGACGGGCCCTACGTGGAGATTGGTATACTGTTAATTTCATTTCCATAGCGTTTTCGAATTTGAATAGTGTGCATAGTGTTTAATGTTATTTCCTTGTCTATAAGTTTATCGATTTGATTAGAAATTCTTGCAAATAATATTCATGGTGATAGCTTGAGAATTTGATTGCTAGATCATTGAACTATATCTTGTAAAAGATTTGATCGATCGTTAGATTTCAGAGCATCTCTGTGGACTCTGTTTTCATGCATTTAAAATTTAAGTGTGCTTTTGATTTTCATGAATGCTTAGTGTGTTAGCTGGAAAGAGCTTTTGTGTATAATATCCTTGTAAGAGGTTTGAAAACTCAGTCCAGCAATACGCTGTATCTTTAGGATAGTTAGATAAATTAGGTGATCTGAGTGTTAAGGTGAGAGGAAACATATTTCAACCTCCTGTAAAGGAGTGTTGTAGCCTGTCACAGTAAACACTTAGTTAGGGATCCTTTTATGTCTATAGAATTTAGACACATGCCTCTAAGTTTACCTACCTTGGTTGATATTAAATCTAGTCTAATCTAGCACCCTAGATTGGCCACTACAGTGTAATCATTCACTCAAAAATGGAAAAAGCTATAATATTTCATCACGTTGAACTTATCTCGATTGCATGTTACTCCAACTTCAAACTAGGTCCCACTGCTTCCCTTATAGTTTTCATTTACATCCCATCTCGTTGTCGTACAACAAAATAAATTTTCTTTTCACATTAAATGGAATGCATAAATGGAACATCTAACACCTATTATCATGTGAATGAATATCAACATAAAACATCTATGAGAATATTTCTTCTCTGGTCCTATTAAGTGACTATCACATAGGCATGGATGAATCATCTCACCTGGATCATCTTTCAAAGCACGTTCTAGCCCATTGGAAATTGGAAAGTCTGGCCTATTTGAAATTTTAAAGTCATGCAAAATGCCTTCTTCCCTGTAGTTTGTTTTTCCATTTTTGTGTGAGTCAAAATAGCCATGAAGCAATATGCACGAAATATGTTTATGAGATGAGTTAGAGTTGGATATTTTGCTTTGTGGTCTAATGTGCATTTCATGCAAAAATAAAGGATGAAAGCAAGGAATTTTGGCAAAGACCTTTGTCAAAATTCGAATGGCACAAGGGAGAGGAATTATAGGAGGTAAATACTCCTCATTTAGTACCCCTCCATTTGCACATTCCTCCATTAACTCGGAGTGAAAACAACCTAATAATGAAGACTAGAAGGTAATCGAGCAAGTGAAAGATAAAGCACCAGTTTATCTCGAGTTTGGGAGCTGAGCTTCCCTAATTTTAAGGTAGTCATTGGAGACTTCAGATGGATAAGTGGAGAGGCCTAGGACCTCAGTAGGATCTAGAATTTTTATTGTAAAACTCTACTCTATTTTCGAGTTGCAAGACTTGTGACAATTTTTGATGTAATCCATTCTTTTGATAATAAGAACAAGTTTTTCTTTGAGCCAGCACTGAGTTAGCTCACAGGGTTGAAGCTCTTGGGTTAGGGCCCAACCCTTGCATCCAAGGCTCCTCTTTATTGTACATGTATGCTAGCATAGATTCATAGTTTAATTTTTCATTTTCTTAAATAGTTGCATTTCCATTACATCAATGTAGAGTAGATTGGTTGTATGTTAGTTTGCTTCCATTTGTGCCTTCTTTCAATTAGCAGGTTGGCAAGGAGAAAAATATCACCATAAGGTTGTCAGTAGATGTCTTGGTCTCACCTCCTCCCTCTGGGACCATGACTTGAGAAAGAGACCCTTGAGAAACCCCAGAAACACAGATTTCTAGTTCTTGCATGAGCTTTGGAGTTTGTTGTCATGATTCAGTACTTGGTTCATTTCATTGTCATATTTTTCCATTACTCTATTTTTGCAATAAGATCTCATTCATGTTCTCATTTCCTTTAGCACTTTCTTCATGCATAATATGTTGAATTGATTCATGCTTTTCTAGTTTATGAAGATGTACATTGTTGCATAATTTTTGAAAGACACATGTTTTAAGCACCGCAAGTACTTTAGGAGGAGGTATAGACTTCATCACCAACATCAATCTTCCACCTCATCAACCTTAACCATCTCTTGTTCCACCATCACCATCACTTTTTTTTTGTCATTTTTCATTGAAATTCCTCTAGACACATTGAGTGAATCTAGCCATCTCTTCTCTTGGATATTGACTCCTAAATGTTCCTAGACCTTCTAACACCTTATCCCACTCATCACACCATTTTCCCAACTTCCCAACACCTCCAGAACCTCACAATTAGCTCTCATTTGTATCTTGTACGTTTCCTGTAATTCCTACACGATCATCGTGCACATTTCTAGTACATCCTGTAGGCTTTCCTGAAACGACCTGTTTTGAGGCCGAATTGATGGGGAACCTCTAGGAAGTCACAAAAAGCCTCCTAGGACCCTTCCACACCATCCAATCACTCTATAAACCTTCTAGCCATCCTCAACCACCTTCCATCCACCGATCACCTCCATATGAACAATTAAATTGCATGCTTGATTTTACCAAAAAACCCCAAAAAAGTGAAAACAGATTTAGTTTAGTTTTCTTGCTCACACATTAGTATGGTTTGATGCTCTTTACTTTTGTAACTTAGATAGCAGCATCAGGTTAGTGTTGATTTAGCAATTCTGCTTAGCACAACTGTTTAAATGGTTAATTAGGATATGGTGTGCTTTAGCATTACATGTTGTTTTCCTCATTACTGTAGTAGAATAGCTCTCTTAGAATAGATTTAACTTCTTCCATCAAAGAATCAAGCTTCTTCTGACTTTATAGAATTCTGGCTTGGAATGCTTGGGGTCTCTCGCTGGATGAACTGTGACAACAGGCAGGACCTTCACTTTTACTTGTGCATATAGCACTGTCACCTCAAAGTTTGTACGAACCCTGAGTTGATAAGTAAAGCTAGTAGCCCAAGAGTTGCAGCATCCTTGCTATAATACTGGCGCTCATCACTTTTTGGTGTCGTTGCCGGGGAGGTGTCTGAGTAGAATGTTATTACTGATTTCTTTTCTTCTACTTCTTGTCTTCAATTTTCTTCCATTAGTTTATTTATGCAAAAGTAATCTAGTAGCTTCCTTTCTTTTATCTTTCATTATCTACTTTCCTTTCCATTCTGCAAATATAATTTCAATTCAGCAAGTAGCTTCTTCATTATGTCAGTGATTTTTCATTCAATCAGCAATTTAATTTCTGCAAAGTACTTTTCAGCTTTAAAAAATCTTACAAAAACCAACCCAAAAACATTCCCTTTCATGCCTCGTAGGAATAGATAAAATTTAGGGAAATTCTTGCCAAATACCCTCACTGCATCCAACAACCAACCTTCTCTCTTCTTTGGTGGCTGTGAACTGGAGGAACCTTTAGGTGAGAAGCCTGACATATTTGAAGAACCTATAGGGGAAGAAGAAGAAGAAGAAGAACCCATTCCTACTAAACCAATGGTTGGAAACCAAAATGACTGAGGGAGTAGAGAGAGAGTTGAGGGTGCCTTCCCACATCAGGGAAACCAATGGGGACACTAAGATGAAGAATATAAGCCCCTCTTCCCTGCCTCATTTCCATGGCCTGACCACAGAGGACCTCGACACTTTCCTATTTTAGTTTGTTGTTATATGCCGAACCTAAGACTATACAGATGACGAGAAAAAATTAAAACTATTTCCATCTACCCTCAAGGATGCAACATTACGCTGGCTCATGGGTTTAACTGGAGATAGCATCACCACTTGGGCTCAGATGTAGTAGGATTTTAACAACAAATATTGGAACTACTGTAGGTCAAAGGATACTAAAGAAGAAATTTTCAAGATGACCATGGACCAGGATGAATCCTTAGAAGATTACGAAGACAGATTCTAGCTCAGTTACAAAAGGGTCAGGTGCACACTTGATCCCGAGTCACTAAAGGTGATCCTACTGGGAGGAGTAAGGGAATATCTTTTGGATACCTTACATTTGTTAGCAGGAGGATATATCTACCAATTACCCTATGTGGATATCAAGACTGTCTTTAGAAACCATTCTAGGGCAGCCAGGAAAAGGGGTAGGGATAGTTAATCTATGGCAAATACATCATCTTGCAGGGTGAAATTGGAAATATGTTGGAAGATTTAAAAAGTGAGATGTTGCAAACCTTCACCTTACAATTAGACACCATGAACATCAAAAGGAAGCAAGAGGAAGTAGAGAGATCCTTGGCCATATTTTTCCCTGGATGCATCAGGAGGCATCCTAGGAACGAATGTCCATTGAACTGTATTGATATTTGCTCAGTCTATGAAGAAAACCACTCCACAGATAAGTGCTCTTATTTACCCGGACCCAAAGCAGTATATCAAGGAGTTGAAGGGGTCACTGAGAAGCTTTGCTAAATCAACCAAAGGAGACCTCCTGGGCCTAGACCATACCAGCAGGGCATGAAAGGGTCATCCCATGCATATTACAACCCCAACCAAACCACAGCTATACCTTCATGGCGACCCGTTGCTCATCCTTCCTGGTCTACACCCCCTCCTTGGTCCTATGCATCTCAGTATCATTCCCAGCTAGCGAACCAACCATTTCAACCTTACACTCCGCCACAACCTTAGTGGAATACACCACTCTAGGGGTGGAAGCCCCAATAAAACAATGCTACAACTCTATTTCCTCCACCACCTACCCAACCACAACTGCTACACTCTGCTCCACCCAAGAAACCCCAGTTGCCTACCAAGCCAAATCCGAACCCGAACAATAGGCATGCTCAACAAGTATACAATGGAGAGACATCATATCGAGCTTCTGTTGTAGAAATCCACGAGATCAACCTAAGATCTGGGAGAATTCTCTCAGATAACCAACCTCCCCTATGTAAGAAAGGAAAGAAACATTAAAGTAAATTCACCCTTTCCTAAGAGATTAGGCCAACCACTCCAGCCTGCCCTAGAAGAAACTGAACTTCTGGGAGAATTGAAAAATCTATGTGTAAAGATCCCCCTTCTCCAGAAAATAAAAGATGTTCCCATTTATGATAATTCAAGCATCCAGGAAGAAGAAAAAGTGATTCCCCTGCCATTAATGTCATTGCACAGTTGTCTGACCTAATGCTGGGGTAGGTAATATGTCTGAAATATTTGGACCTTAGAAGCCCTGTAGTAGATGTGCACATCAATGGCACCATCGTCCCACACACTCTGATCGATCTTGGGTCTGCCATTAATGTGATGACCAAGGACACCATGCTCAATATAAACCTCCAAGGGTCATTGAGGAAGACCACAACAGTTCTTCAACTGGTAGAACATTCCACAGTCACCCCTTAGGGAATTGTGGAGGATGTGATGGTCTTCATTAACTCCTCGGAGTACCCTGCAGATTTTCTAGTCCTCCAGCCTATGGCTAAACTTACTGGTTATACTCTCATCCTTGGGAAGCCATGGTTGGCCACAATCGATGCTTACATTAGTTGCAGAGTTGGGAATATGACCATCAAGACTGGGCATATGTCCAAACAATTAGTCCTATACCCTCCTGCTCAACCTTCTCTATAGTATGATTTACCTTTATGGTTGGAGGTGGAGGAAGAAGATGAGGTTTATTCCGCCCAACTTTATGCTTTCGAAGCAACCATAGGATGAGGAAAACAAGATGAGGATGACTTAATTGAACACTTGCTCGAAATTCCAACTCCTAGTTCGTTATCATTACAAGAAGAAGTAAGGGAAACCTAGAACAATCATCCAATTGACTTATGCTTGGCTGATTCCAACCCACTACATGTCAAAACCATAGAATTTAACCCAAATAAAACATTGAAAATTAATCCATCTCTTTGTGCTCTTGAAGAGGAAAAGCTATGCAACATGCTGAGATAAAACCTAGAAGCCTTCGCTTGGAGTTACAAGGAAATGAGGATGAATCCATCTCTTAAAGATATAGTCAAAGAAGAACTACAAAAACTGCTAGATGTAGAATTCATTTACCCTATCTCTGACAGTGAGTGGGTCTCTCCTTTAGTGTTAGCTCCCAAGAAAAATGGTAAGTGGAGGATTTGTGTCAATTACAAGGAGTTGAACAAAGCCACAAAGAAGGATCATTTTCCCCTACCCTTCATCGACCAAGTGCTAGACGGCCTGGCAGGGAAAACGTTTTTCTCTTTCCTAGATGGATACTGTGGGTACAACCAAATCCAAATCTGCCCAGAAGACCAAGATAAGACGAAATTCACCTGTCCTTGGGGTACTTTTGCCTACAGGGTCCTTCCTTTTGGCCTATGCAATGCTCCTGCCACTTTCCAGAGAGCAGTCTTGAGTACTTTTTCCGAATTACTACATGATGCGATGGAAATTTATATGGATGATTTTAGACCTTATGGCTATGATTTTCAAGAAGCCCTGACTAACCTAGGCAAATTATTGCATAAATGCATTGAAATGAAACTGTCCCTTAGTCTGGAAAAATGTGAATTATTATTGACTGAAGGGACTATGCTAGGTCATTCAATATCTCAGCAAGAATTGCAGGTGGACCCAAACAAAATAGCAATCATCCAAAGGGTCCCACCTCTGCGAAATCAGAGAGATGTCAGGAGTTTGCTGGGGTTATCTGGATACCATTGAAAGTTCATAAAGGACTTCAGCAAGTTGGCCACTCCTTTATTTGGGTTGTTGGCCAAAGATTCTGAGTTTATATGGTCAAAAAGTTGTCAAGAGGCATTAAACATTCTAAAGGATAAGTTAACCACTGCAACAATTCTCCGAGACCCAAAGTGGGCCCTCCCTTTTCATATTCATGCTGATGCCTCACACAAAGCCATAGGAGCATCCTTAGGTCAGGTAGAGGAGAAATTGCACTATTCCATCTATTTATTAGCAAGAACTTGTTGTTGGGCATGGGATCCCCCGCAGCATCTTTTGAGGCTCAAAGCCCAAGTTTCGGTCAATTGTATTGTAAGACTCCGCAAATTGCGGGTGTGGAGTGCGAAGTCTAGGATGAGTCATAGGGTTGTCCACCCTAGAATGTTGTAATGTAAAGTAAAGTTGAGTCAGCCTACCCATGGTCTGTGGACCATGGGATTGTATAATTAGAGTGAGGCTCTAAGTGTAAAAGTAGCTAAGTTGAAGATAGATAGAATAGCGAAGGCATGGTTCAAGGTTAAGAGTGAGATCTGAAGTGTACTGGGTCATAGTAGTAGGAAGAGGCTCTGCAGCTGAGCGCGCAAAGGCCTAGTAGAGTCCATAGCTGAGTGCACAGACCCCTGCAGCTAAGTGCACAGGGCGGAGTTGGGTCTGTACTTGAGATAGAAAGTTAATAAAGAGAAGTTTACTCTGTGCATTTGTTCTTCAATCTGTATCTTGATATCATGCATTACTTTTGCTCTATTTAATTACTGCATGCAATTGGTAATTACATGTATGAATGTTTATATATGAAAATAATATAAATAATCAACTAACAGAGCTTAGTTAGGGAAGACTTGGGTAAATAACACGGGTCATACTGCGACTAGAACGCGCGAAGATAGTATTCCCGAGCACGGGGTGCCCATAGGTGCGTGTATCACAGTAATTGTGAAGTGGTTGGACCGTGTTCCAATCACCTCATATCAGACATCCCCAAGGTGTGTAAACCTGGTTCTAGCACCCTCCCATACTACTTCGGGTGAGACCTGAATCCGCACTCTTCGGATTGTTGCCGAAAGGGCCAGTAGTACTGGGATTTGCTTGGCTAAATCACTTCCAAACCTGGGTCAGGCCCCATTAAGCCAATAAATGGTTCTGTTGCCAGGACCGGGATCTGCATAAGGGATGTCTGATGTTGTGCCACTGGAAGCCAACAAAGAAGTAAATTGAAGAGTGGTTGGACAAGATTATTAGCGAGTTTGCAACGTGGGAAAATAGAACTCCGCAAGTATCTAAGGAAAAGTGGTTGGAACGCTACACGTATATGGAAATCCACGAGAGTTTCTTTGCATTCCTTTTGAGTTGTATGAGTGGATCATGAAGTTAGCTGATTGCTAGGGAAGGTTTAGGCTTGATAAATTGATAGTGTGGACTTCAGAATTAGTGCGCAGACTAGAAGCATCAGAAGATAAGGTCACGCGGGCTGTGGACCATTGGCTCGATCGGATAATAGGGGGATTTATCACTGAGTTTGCGGTAGACACGACTGTAATCTACAGCGAGGCAAAACAACTCTTTCTCAAAGGACCGCGAGGTAAGTATATTAAATCTTTGAATACTTGGATAAAGATGCTATTGTGTGAAAAAAGGGTCATGCGAATACATTAATGTTTTGGACTATGCAGAGTGGAAAAATCTACAAAAGTAGCAAATAATTAGAAAACAATCCTTTAATTTCACCCTCGCGAGAGAGTGAGGAAGAGCTCGCGAAGGTCTGTCCGAGAAGTGTGGTTAGTTTGATAAGGTAGCGCATTCCGTGATTACCACTTCCACCCACACCGCCACCCGCTTCACCGCCCTCACCTCCATCTCCACCCACTCCACCTTCGCCACCTCCACAGTTTATTATGGCAGGCATGATCAAACTACTAGTATTCAAAGGGGTAGGGAATGAATATTTAGACTAATTCTGGTTCGTGGTAAGAGCAGTATGGGAAGCCCAAGGTGTTACAAATGACAATATTAATAAGGCTACACTGGTGAGCGCACTGCAATATCACGCATTAACATGGTATATCAAGCACTCCAACAACCACCAAAATGCAGGGATAGCAGAGATCCAGAATGCACTGAACAGGGAATTTAGCAGGCCAAAGTCAGAAACATAATCAATGATTGGGTTTAAAGAGATCATGAATCTCCCGGGAAATATCCCCTAAGATCTGGATCAGCGGTTGAAGAGTACGATCCGTGAAGGCAATATCATGCTAACAGATGGAGAACATCGCACATGGTTTGTAGCATCTCTGACACTACACTTAAGGACACTGCTGTCACAGCAAAAAATTTCTACCTAGGCTGAAGCGTTGGAAATGGAAATGAGATTACATGAGACCTCAATATAAGACCCTGGGTTGGGAGTTCAACAAATCCACATGCAACTACAGAATCTGTGTTTGGAAATGCAAAGTTTGAAATAGGATAGGGCACCGTGGCCAGAGGCGCGCGAGGAGGTATGGTGCATAAAGTGCAAAGGCTAAGGCCATGATAAGGATCAATTTTCAGTGTTCACAAACTACTTAACAGGAGGAAGGCCAATGTCAGTGAGATTGGAAGTGTAGGCAGGGCCGAGTGCAACACTCGATTTATGGTGCACGATCTGTTAGATAAGGGGGAAACACATGACGAATAATTGTAATTTGTTGCAGAGGTATACATTGACACCCCAACAATTGTTTTGTAATTTTTACAGGTCGGTAAGCCACGATGAGCACACTTACCACAGTTACGAGCTCATGATGGATTGAACCCCTGCCTATAGGATGAAGACTGAAATGCGAGCCCTCGACCTAGATACGAGGATGGCGTGTGCTGGATTTTAGGGGCGAGGTTAAGGATGCGATGGAATGGGACTAGGAAGGGGCCGCGGGCAATTAATTTGTTACAATTACAGAGGACCAGGGCACTGCGCCCGTGACTGTACCAACTCGACAAGGATATCCTACATGTATTGTGCTCAGTTTGATCATGAAACAATAGATTGTCCTATGTTGATGAGGTCTAAGCTGTGTGAAGAGGACCCAAATGTAAACATGATGCTTAGAAGCAGTATGACCACGAGAGAGGATACGAGGAAGCAACTAGAGGAAACTACGTGGGTTCACAAGGCTCCTGCAAAGGTAGCTGAGTTTGACTTAGAATGCACAAAGGAGACATTTATGGAACCGAAGAAGAGCTTCACGGAGGCCTCCACTTCAGGGAGCTAGGATCAACCAGAGCTAGCAATGGATCCTTCAATGCTCACTACCTTTCTAGATACATGCATGAAAATGCTGCATGACAACAAGGCATTTAAAGGGCTACAGGAAATGATTACCAGGTGTGCGGGGTCAGGAGAACCACACGTAGTTTGGAAATTGGGGAAGCATGCATTGTGCACTAGAAGGGAAATGAGGTTGACTGCACATATTGGTGAGTATTAAATGGATCAGGTAATCTTAGATTTGGGTTCGGACGTGAATGTATTACCAAAGCAGACATGGGAACGCATGGGCAAGATTGCATTACAATGGTCCCCTATCCAATTACGAATGGCGAACCAATAGAAAATTTTTCCCATGGGAAGGTTACAAGGGGTCACAATTGATATTGAAAGCACGAGTGCGCAAGTGGATTTTGAAGTAATAGAGATTGTCGATGACATCAATCCCTATCCCGTGTTCTTAGGAATAGACTAGGCCACTGATATGAATGGAGTCATCAACCTGAAGAAGTGAAAAATGAGCTTCGAGAAAAAGTCATTATGCATAGTAGTCCCACTAGACCCAGCCGAAGGAGCACGCCATAGTGAAATAGTGCGCGATGATGATCTCGATTGTATTTACAAGGTAACTGCGCAAGACCAAGATTGGGTAAATCTGACTGCAGATGGGAGGATTTCGTGGGAGCGTGAAAGCTCCTGCACTTCGGATTCAGACGAAGAGATAGAGTAATGGAAGAATCGGTTGCACGAAGTAACGACGCTAAATTGCAACATGATGGTTAGCTCACTGCGTTGCGTGACAACAGAGGAAAGAGAAATGCCAACATATGATGGATTGATAGTGGTGGATGAATTCCTGAGCAATTTTGAAAACACAGTATTGGAATAGCAGCAGTTCGATGCATTGAAATGGGCACTATGTGCAATGCCCGCACGATGGTGGGGTACACATCAAAGAAATTTTGAGGATTGGCGCGAATGCAGAAGGATGATGTGCCTACAATTTGGGAAACTGCAACTACAATTATAAGACAAATACGATGGACGAGATGACCCATGCACGCACCTCGCGAAATGGACCAAGGTCTATGGTGAAGAACCATAGCCTGAATGGGTGCACCTATTCTACCATACCCTGGATGTCATACCCATGAATTGGTATACGGAGACAGAGCTCTGCCATGGTATAGGCAAATGGGAAGTGTTGCGTGAGGGTTTCTTGTTAACATTCACATTTGAAGATTATTGGTCAGATACTATGGATGATGCGCTACAAGCGGTGAAAGCCGCTATCTTTAAAATACCACAGGAGCCAATGGAAGTGCTTCATCCAGAATGGGCGATGCAGTTAAGTAGTGCACTGGAGTGTTATAATGTGAATGTTGAGGAAGATGATGAGGACCCACAGAACATTAACATTTTAGAAACAGAAGGTTCTCACGAAGTTCGTGGACCACCACTTGAAGACCCCAACATCACTGCGCCACTAAAAACAAAGCAGGTAAACATTGGCACAGAAGCGGAGCCGAACTATGCAACACATGGGGACTATTGGGACAATGCTATGGTAGATAAGGTCGTTGAGTTACTCCGCGAATGCCAAGACTTGTTCCCGACCAAAATTACAGACTTAAACGGGATCATTGGCGACTTAGGGATGATGAAGATCACTCTGAAACCAGACGCAAAGCTAGTTAAGTAGTGGCCTTACCACTTGAACCCAAAGTATAAAGAAAAGGTCCGCAATGAATTAGACAAAACGATCGCAGCCATAATTAGTTGACCAGTGAAAGAATCTGATTGGGTGAGTCCTATGGTAGTGCAAGATAAAACACAAAAGGGTGAAGTCAGAATATGCGTAGACCTAAGGAAGCTGAATGATGGTTGTGTACATGATCCATTTCCAACACCATACACAGATGAAGTACTAGAGAATGTTGGCAGCCAAGAAGCATACTCGTTCACGGATGGGTTCTCAGGATACAATCAGATCAATTTTGCACCAGAAATAGGAGCAAGATGACCTTCGCAACAGAATGGGGTTACTTTCAGTACACCATTATGCCCTTTGAACTGAAGGACACGCTAGCAATATTTTCGCGCATAGTGGTGGCGGCATTCAAGGAATACATTTGCAAGTTCTTAGAGGTCTATCTAGATGATTGGATTGTCTTTGGATTAGTTAAGCACCATGTAGCAAGCTTATGTTTGATGCTAGATACTTGCTGGTGGCACCAGATTGTGCTGAACCTGAAGAAGTGCACATTCCTCATTCCTTTTGGAAACTTGTTGGGACATGTGGTCTGCAAATAAGGGCTGATGGTGGACCCTGTGAAGATTGTCGTTATCCTAAATTTAGAAGCACTGCGAAGTGTTAAACAACTGCGCGCTACCTTGCGATACATTGGATACTATAGGAAGTTCATCAAAATTTATGCCCAAATAACAGTGCCGATGGAAAAGCTATTGAAAAGAGATGTTATGTACTGCTGGAATGATGATTGCATGAAGAGTTTGGATGTCCTAAAGGGGAAACTGGCCTTCACACAAATCTTCGTCTTCCCGAAATGGGATGTGGAATTTCATGTGCATGTTGATGCATCGTGTATTGCGTTGGGAGCCGTACTCACACAGGAAGGCACGGAGGGTGTGGATCACCCGATCGCATTTGAAAGTTGAAGATTGTCCAAAGAAGAAAATAATTACTCTACTACTAAGCGCGAAGGGCTGGCAATGGTGTACGTGCTCCAAAAATACCAACACTATTTATTGGGAGGAAATTTCAAGATGTATACCGACCACTCCGCGTTGAAATACCTGGTGAGAAAGCCTGTGTTGGTGGGGCGCATATGCAGATGGATTTTACTATTTCAAGAATATGATTTTGAGGTCATAGTCAAGCTGGGAAGCTTGAATGCAGGACCAAACCACTTGTCATGAATTGAGACAGGTGAGGAACCAAGAAATTTGGAGGAGGGACTATCTGATGCACAACCCTTTGCAGTACGTGTTGTGGATAGACACTTCGAAGATATAATCCATTTTCTCACAGCAAAAATTGTGCTGAAGGAGTACCCAATCCAACAGAAGAAGGAACTGGTAGTGCGTGCCACAGATTTTTTTGTCATCGCGGGACACCTCTACAAGATGGGCAATGATGAGATATTGCGAAGATACGTACTTAAATTTGAACGACTTCGGATCCTCATGGAAGCATATGGGGGCACTGTAGGAGGACACTACGTAGGACGCGCAACTGCGCAAAAGATTCTTCGCGCAGGGCTATGGTGGCCCACCCCGCACGAGGAATTGAAAACACACTGTAAGGCCTGTGACATATGTCAACGGATGGGAAAACCATCACGAAGGGACGAGATGCCACCAAATCCCCAAATGACACTGCAGCCTTTTGAGAAGTGGGCAATCGATTTTGTGGGTCTAAACAAACCTCAGGGAAAAATGAGTGTGCACTACATCATCACCGTGACAGAGTACCTGACACGATGGGCAGAAGCAAAACTGGTCAAAGACTGCATGACCGCTACGACTGCAATTGTTTTGTTCGAAAACATATTGACGCGATTTGGTTGTCCAAAAATATTAATGAGCAACTGCGAGACACATTTCTTGAATGAAACCATCAACGCGCTTATAGAAGAGTTCCAGGTCTATCACTAGAAAAGTACACCATACCACCCACAGGCCAATGGAACAATAGAAGCATTTAATAAAATACTAGAGACTGCACTGACCAAAGTATGTAACATGCAGTGAGATGACTAGGACCTATGCATACCCACTATGTTATGGGCGTATAGGACAACATGCAAGCAATTGACGAGACAGACACCATTCTTGTTGGTCTATGGTACGGAAGCAGTCATGCCAATGGAATACAACATCCATAGTTTGCGTATAGCAACACTCACAAGTTTGATGGACCACAAAGCTTTAGAAGAAAGGCTCACACAATTAGAAGAGCTCAAGGAAGAATGTTTTCTAGCCAAATTTCATTAGCGGGTACAAAAACAACGTGAAAATGCCTGGCACAATCATCATATCAATTTGCACACCTTTAAGGTAAACGACTTAGTACTACTGTATGATAGGAAGTTCAAAATGCATTGGCTGAGACCATATGTCATAAAAGAGGTCACTGACGAAGGCGCGGTCTAGCTAGTCAAACTCAATGGAGAACCCTTCCCAAGCAAGGTCAACGGTAGCCGCTTGAAACCCTAAACGAGTGGGCCAACCCTCTGACTACTCAGTCGAAGCACAGTCTTCATGGCCCAAGGAACCGGAAAAGGGTGCGGGAATATAAACACAAGCACCAAAATCTGGCACCACAGAAGAGATACGAGTCAAACACGGAGGATTTAGAGGAAGGAATGGCGCAAATCTAGCAGACGAGAGAACAATGCGCTGCAAACCTTTATGCAGCACAAGCACAGTTGGAGGAGCTCCCTGCCAAGATTGCCGCACTAGCACAGTGAATTAGGACGAGTCACGATCATTGTGTTGGGGACCTGTTGGGCATGGGATCCCCCGTAGCGTGTTTTGGGGCTCAAATCCCAAGTTTTGGTGAATTGTTTTGTAAGATTTCGCGAATTGCGGGCACAGAGCGCAAAGTCTAGGTTGAATCATAGGGCTGTCCGCCCTAGAATGTTGTAATGTAATGTAAAGTTGTGTCGGCCTACCTATGGTCTGTGGACCATGGGATTGTATCAATAGAGCGAGGCTCTAAGTATAAAAGTAGCTAAGTTGAAGATAGATAGAATAGCGAAGGCACGATTCAAGGTTAAGTGTGAGATCTGAAGTGTACTGGGTCATAGTAGTAGGAAGAGGCTCTGCAGTTGAGTGCACATAGGCCTAGCAGAGTCTGCAGCTAAGTGCGCAGAGGCCTAGTAGAGTCTACAGCTGAGTGCGCGGACCCCTGTAGCTGAGTGCGCAGGGTAGAATGGGGTCTATACTTGAGATTGAAAGTTAATAAAGAGAAGTTTACTCTGTGCATCTGTTCTTCAATCTATATCTTGATGTCATGCATTACTTTTACTCTATTTAATTACTGCACGTAATTGGTAATTATGTGTATGAATGCTTACATATGAAAATAATCTAAATAATCAGCTAATAGAGCTTCGTTAAGGAAGGCTTGGGTAAATAACACGGGTTGCGCTGCGACTAGAACCGCGTGAAAACAATATTTCTAGGTGCGGGGTACCCACAGGTGCGCGTAGCACAGTAAGTGCGAAGGTTGGATCGCGTTCCAATCACCTCATATCAGACATCCCCATGGTTCGGAAACCTGGTTCTAGCACCCTCCCATACTACTTCGGGTGAGACCTCAATCCGCACTCCACGGACTATTGCCGAAAGGGCTAGTTGTACCGGGATTTGCTTGGCTAAATTACTTTCGAACCTCGGTTAGGCCCCATTAATCCAACATTTGTCAAAGGCTGAGCTAAATTATACAATGACCGAAAGGGAACCCCTGGTTGTTGTGCATTCATTAAACAAATTTAGGCATTACATTACAGGCTCTCAAACATTTGTGCATACTAACCATGTTGCAATCAAATATTTAATGAACAAACCAGATGTGAATGCTCAAATTATAAGGTGGTTGCTTTTATTACAACATTTTGATCTAACCATTGTTGACAAGCCTCGTAAAGAAAATGTTGTTGCAGACTTTTTATTTAGCGTGAATATGCCTAAAGGTGAAGAAGGAATGGTAGATGTCTAGTTACTAGACAAGCGCTTGTTTGCTATTTCAGTTAGTCTCTCCATGGTTTGCTGATATAGAAAACTATTTGGTATCAGTACAGTTCCCACCAAACTTGCCCTCCAAAGAAAAGAGAAAGATAGTCAGGAAAAGTGCCCCCTTCACTTGGATTGGGGGAAATCGTTTCAAACTTGGAAGAGGAATTTTTTGATATCCTTCTAACCTGTCATGATGGGCTTTGTGGAGGTCACTTTGCAACAAATAGGACAACATTCAAGTGTTACAAGTAGGCTATTATTGCCCCACTCTTCATCAGGATGTGAAAAAGTACACTAATCAGTGTGATTGATGCCATAGGATGGGAAAGCCTACTCCAAGAGATGAAATTCCCCTATAGCCTCAAGTGACTTTTGAGCCATTTGACAAGTGGGGCATGGACTTCATTGGGCCTACCAACCCTCCTTCAAATAAAAAATAGTACATTATTGTGTGCACTAATTATTTGACTAAGTGGGTTGAAACCAAGGCAATTAAGGCAGCAACAAAAGAGAAGATGGTTGAGTTCCTAAGGGAGAATGTATTCTACAAATTTGGGTACCCTAGAGAGCTAGTCACAGACCAAGGAAACCAGTTTACCTCCAACATGATTGTAGAACTACTCAACCATAAAAAAAATGAAGCATAGGACCTCCACTCCCTATCATCCACAAGCGAATGGGAAAGTGGAGGTGACCAACAGGGCACTGGAGGGCACCTTAACCAAGGTAGTGAGCAACAACATGAAGGATTGGGTAGAGAGACTAGTTGAGGCCACCTGGGCCTATAATACCACATGGAAGACCACCACTGGATTTACACCCTATGAGTTATTCTATGAGAAAAAGGCTTTGCTATCCATTGATTTTGAATATAACACATTGAGGATGGCATCCCAACTAGATTTGGATCTCAGTCATGCGTAGAAAGAAAGATTGTTCCAATTGAATGGATTGGATGAATTTAGAATGCAGGCCCTCCTACATACAAAGATAATTAAGCTTCAGAGGAATATCTGGCATGATAAAAATATTAAGGAGAAGTAATTTCAAGAGGGCGACTAGGCATTGTTATATGATTCTAGGGATAAATACTTCAAGGGAAAGCTAAGGACAAGATGCCTTAGAACTTATGTGGTGGAGAGATGCCATGATAATGGTTCAGTGCAAATCAGAACTATAGATGAGGAAGCCATTCCATTGCTTGTCAATGGACACCAATTGAAAATGTACAAGAGGCCTTTATCAAAGTAAGAGTTCATTGACAATATCAATAAAACAATGATGATGATAGAGAAAGTTCCATCTCCTCCCTCATTAGGTCACTGAGGAAAGAAAAAAGAATAAGGACTTAGGTGAAAACCTCCATGAGGCACCTGAGTCCCATCATTGGGGTGGAAACCTAGTAAGGTAGCCCAATGATGAAAAAAAATAAAAATAAATAAGAAGATCCCTAGGTGAAAACATTCCTTGAGGTGGCCAGGGAAAACATCTAGGGTGAAAACCTCTCTGAGGCAG